>ONZH01010807.1:0-35561 GCA_900303285.1 Rhinella marina | reverse complement strand
GTCCAAACAATTTTTCCGGAGTTCCACCTACAGGCCCTCTCTCCAAACAATTTTTCCGGAGGTCCACCTTCAGGCCCTCTCTCCAATTCCAGTTTCCAGTTTTATTTGCGCAAACTGCATACATGTTTATTTTTGGGATAGGTGTGAAAAATAATATTACTTGCGAATCTATATTGCCCAACATTGGATACGGAAGCAAGTAGAAGACCAAACACATGCTGCCCACAGGGTTCCGCAAATTCCTGGTCCACCCGCAAATTCCTTGTCCACAATGTCAAGGAGGTCGAGGTTCTGTGGATGAGCAACAAGTCCTTCTGTACTGAAATCGCCGACAAAGTCTCCATCTAAGAACCTACAGACCATTGTGGAGAGAGCGGCACAGCTCGCCATCAAAGTGACGAACCCCAACGCCAGACTGCGCAGAGAAGATAACAAATAAATATCTCTGTGGTTATTTTTGCTAAATAAAAGTTAAATAAACCCCCCAAAAAATTCATCTGTTCCTGTGCCTGATCCACCCAAGTTGAATCTGTCCCATCATGAGAAAGTCCCCCCAAGGAGTCCCCACTGTAACTTGCTCCCCATACAACTACCTCACCCCCCCGACACCTGTGTCTCGCCTTTGTCCACCACCTCCTCAGACAACACTGGTAAATCCACACTGTCAGCACACGGAAACAGCAAAAGGTCTTGCGAATTGGGGCAGATAATGTTCTGGGCTAGCACATCAGAGAAGGGGTGACTATGGGGTTCCAGGGAGTACGTGACCACATGCAATCTCAATCTAAAAAGTCATGCCACACTTGATCAATCTCATAACTTACGACTGTACCGGTTGATGCTAAATTTTTAAGTTGGGGTCCTGTGTCGTCATTCTAACTCCATCCGGCTGTTGTCACCACCACACACGCTAGCCCAGGGGGCACTCCTATGGCTCTTCCAGCTCAACCTCCTTCCCCCCAGCCTACCCCCCCCCCCACCTACAGGCCCTCTCTCCAAACAATTTACGTCTTTGTCCTATCTTTCTCTCTCTCCAAACCATTTTTCCGGATAGCTGCCATATACGGTTTTAAACTGAGTAGTATACATACCACACTTGATCAATGTCATAATTTATGACTGTACCGGTTGATGCTAAATTTTTAAGTTGGGGTCCTGCGTCGTCATTCTAAATACATCCGGCTGTTATCACCACCACACACGCTAGCTCAGGGGGCACTCATCTGGCTCTTCCAGCGAAACCTCCTTCCCCCCACCTACAGGCCCTCTCTCCAAACTATTTACCCGGATAGGGGACGTATTAGATATTGTAATGATTTTTTTTGTTTTTCTTCTTTTAATTGCCTCCTGACCTGTGATAGGCAGAGCATGGACACGTCCCCTTAGCTGCAGTGGGAAAGACACTCCCCTGGCCAGAGCAAGCTCTTTTTCCGTTTTCCGTGGTGGAAAAATCCATGAAATATAAGGTCCCAAGATAGGGGACGTATACGGTATTAAACTGCGAAGAATCGATACCATACCGGTTGATGCAACAGTTTTTCTAAATTCATTCTGGCTGTTATCACCACCACACACGCTAGCCCAGGGGGCACTCCTCTGGCTCTTCCAGCGAAACCTCCTTCCCTTCACCTACAGGCCCTTTCTCCATACTATTTACCCGGATAGGGGACGTATTAGATATTGTACTGATGTTTTTTGTTTTTCTTCTTTTAATTGCCTCCTGACCTGTGATAGGCAGAGCATGGACACGTCCCCTTAGCTGCAGTGGGAAAGACACTCCCCTGGCCAGAGGAAGCTCTTTTTCCGTTTTCCGTGGTGGAAAAATCCATGAAATATAAGGTCCCAAGATAGGGGACGTATACGGTATTAAACTGCGAAGAATCGATACCATACCGGTTGATGCAACAGTTTTTCTAAATCCATTCTGGCTGTTGTCACCACCACACACGCTAGCCCAGGGGGCACTCCTCTGGCTCTTCCAGCGAAACCTCCTTCCCCCCACCTACAGGCCCTTTCTCCATACTATTTACCCGGATAGGGGACGTCTTAGATATTGTACTGATGTTTTTTGTTTTTCTTCTTTTAATTGCCTCCTGACCTGTGATAGGCAGAGCATGGACACGTCCCCTTAGCTGCAGTGGGAAAGACACTCCCCTGGCCAGAGCAAGCTCTTTTTCCGTTTTCCGTGTTTGAAAAATCCATTAAATATAGTGTCCCAAGATAGGGGACGTATACGGTATTAAACTGAGAAGAATCGATACTATACCGGTTGATGCTACAGTTTTTCAAATTCCATTCCGGCTGTTGTCACCACCACACACGCTAGCCCAGGGGGCACTCCTCTGGCTCTTTCAGCAAAACCTCCTTCCCCCCACCTACAGGCCCTCTCTCCAAACAATTTACCCGGGTAGGGGACGTGTTAGATATTGTACTGATTTTTTAATTGCCTCCTGCGATAGACGGGAATGGAACCGGGGTCAACTGCTTGGGAAGTAGCTATGCTCACCACTTTACCACCAACAGCCACAGCAACTGATTAGAACAGATACTAAACTTGATGTCAGCTGCAGTGCCAGCATGAGCAGTGGTGTCACCTGCAGGCAGTGATGGACCTTCGTTGCACCTATTTTAGTGCTTCTCTAACATGTGAAGGGTATTTGCCTCGCCTTTCTTGGTCAGGGTGAGCACAATTGCCATGAGGGTAACCACCAGGCTGTTGCCTGAGAATTTGGGGTAATGGTGGGATTAGGCAGCCTCAGAGGCATCCAATCATGCTGCCCCTGCTGTTTCCTGTCCATTTCCGTGGTGTATCCATCATTTTCTGAGGTTTCCAGGTTTTCACCCAGCCTTCCCTAGGCAGAGCTTTGGTCCCCCGCAAAAATGCTCGAGTCTCCCATTGACTTCAATGGGGTTCGTTATTCGAAACGAGCACCCGAGCATCAGGAAAAGTTCGACTCGAATAACGAGCACCCGAGCATTTTAGTGCTTGCTCATCTCTAATAAAGATATACAAGCTGGTTTCTGTGAATAATCTGTATGAAAATAAAAATAAGAAAAAGATATAAGGTTTAGAGATGAGCGAACATGCTCGTCCGAGCTTGGTGTTCGTTCGAGCATTAGGGTATTCGTACATGCGCAATACTCGGACGAGCATCTCGCGATACTCGAGGAAATGGCATCTTCCTCTCCCTGCATGTTAGGCGCCTTTTTCTCAGCCAATCAACATGCAGGAGAATCTTTGGTACCCCCTAGCATCACGTGGAACCCCTACAAGTCAATAGCAGGGATTGGCTGGCCAGATCAGATGACCTGGGAATATAAGAATCTGGTCCCGCGCTGCGCGCCTCAGACGCCGCCTGGATGAGATGAGGGACAGAGCTGCTGTCTGTCAGGGAGAGTGTTAGGGCCTCAATTTAGATTTTGGTTAGGCAGGAATCATCCTGAAGGAACCCAACAGCCCTTTTAAGAGCTACAAGCACCTTTTTTTGGTCTCCTCCTGGCTGCTGGCTGGGACTTGTAGTGCAGCTACCACCATCTTGGCTGCACACTGTGCACAACGACTGGTGACAGAAAGGGGACAGCACGTGGTCCACACAGACCCCAAAGAAATTGCCCAAAGTCCTCTCAGTACTCATTTTTGCTACTGCTGTACCTTGGCTTGCTGGGATCTGTAGTGCAGTCTAGGGAATACGTTTTTTCTCTCAGGTATATATACTACAGTGCAGTGAACAATTCTGTAGTGTGCTGTACAGTAGCCGCAGTCTCTAGGGAATACGTTTTTTCTCTCAGTTATATATACTACAGTGCAGTGAACAATTCTGTAGTGTGCTGTACAGTAGCCGCAGTCTAAAGAGTACGTTTTTTCTCTCAGTTATATATACTAAAGTGCAGTGAAAAATTCTGTTGTGTGCGGTACAGTAGCCGCAGTCTAGAAAATACGTTTTTTCTCTCAGTTATATATACTACAGTCTACTGAAAAATTGAGTGGTGTTTGGTACAATAGCCACAGTCTAAAGACTACGTTTTTTCTCTCAGTTATATATACTACAGTGCAGTGAAAAATTCTGTCATGTGCGGTACAGTAACCGCAGTCTAGAAAATACGTTTTTTCTCTCAGTTATATATACTACAGTCTGCTGAAAAATTGAGTGGTGTGTGGTACAATAGCCACAGTCTAAAGACTACGTTTTTTCTCTCAGTTATATATACTACAGTGCATTGTAAAATTCTGTAGTGTGCGGTACAGTAGCGGCAGTCTAGAAAATACATTTTTTTCTTAGTTATATATACTACAGTCCAGTGTAAAATTGAGTGGTCTGCAGTACAATAGCCGCAGTCTAAAGACTACGTTTTTTCTCTCAGTTATGTATACTACAGTGCAGTGAAAAATTCTGTCATGTGTGGTACAGTAGCCACAGTCTAGAAAATACGTTTTTTCTCACAGTTATATATACTACAGTGCAGTAAAAAAATTCTGTTGTGTGCGGTACAGTAGCCGCAGTCTAGAAAATATGTTTTTTCTCTCAGTTATATATACTACAGTCCAGTGAAAAATTGAGTGCTGTGCGGTACAATTGTCGCAGTCTAAAGACTATGTTTTTTCTCTCAGTTATATATACTTCAGTGCAGTGAAAAATTCTGTTGTGTGTGGTACAAAAGCCGCAGTCTGGAAAATACGTTTTTCTCTCAGTTATATATAGTACAGTTCAGTGAAAAATTGAGTGGTGTGCGGTACAGTAGCTGCAGTCTAGAAAATACGTTTTTACTTTCAATTATATATACTACAGTGCAGTGAAAAATTCTGTTGTGTGCTGTATAGTAGCCACAGTCTAAAGACTACATTTTTTCTCTCAGTTATATATACTACAGTGCAGTGAAAAATTATGTCGTGTGCGGTACAGTTGCCGCAGTCTGGAAAATACATTTTTTCTCTCAGTTATATATACTACAATGCAGTAAAAAATTGATTGGTGTGCGGTACAATAGCCGCAGTCTAAAGACTACATTTTTTCTCTCAGTTATATATACTACAGTGCAGTGAAAAATTCAGTCGTGTGCGGTACAGTAGCTGCAGTCTAGAAAATACGTTTTTACTTTCAATTATATATACTACAGTGCAGTGAAAAATTCTGTTGTGTGCTGTATAGTAGCCACAGTCTAAAGACTACATTTTTTCTCTCAGTTATATATACTACAGTGCAGTGAAAAATTCTGTCATGTGTGGTACAGTAGCCGCAGTCTAGAAAATACGTTTTTTCATTACAGTGCAGTGAAAAATTGAGTGGTGTGCGGTACAATAGCCACAGTCTAAAGACTACGTGTTTTCTCTCAGTTATATATACTACAGTGCAGTGAAAAATTCTGTCATGTGCGGTACAGTAGCCGGAGTCTAAAGACTATGTTCTTTCTCTCAGTTATATATATTACAGTGCAGTGAAAAATTGAGTGCTGTGCGGTACAATAGCCGCAGTCTAAAGACTACATTTTTTCTCTCAGTTATATATACTACAGTGCAGTGAACAATTATGTGGTGTGCGGCACAGTAGCCGCAGTCTAGAAAATACATTTTTTCTCTCAGTTACATATACTACAGTCCAGTGAACAATTATGTAGTGTGCGGCACAGTAGCCACAGTCTAAAGAGTAAGTTTTTTGTCTCAGTAATATATACTACAGTGCAGTGAACAATTCTGTAGTGTGCTGTACAGTAGCAGCATTCTAAACAGTACGTTTTTTTCTCTCAGTTATATATACTACAGTGCAGTGAACAATTCTGTAGTGTGCTGTACATTAGCCGGAGTCTAAAGACTACGTTCTTTCTCTCAGTTATATATACTACAGTGCAGTGAACAATTCTGTAGTGTGCGGCACAGTAGCCGCAGTCTAGTGGTGACACCAACAAGTGACCAAGTTAGTTGTGGAAGCAGGTGAGCCACCCAAACATGTAGCCTGACACAGCATGGCGGTGACAACACAGTGACCAAGTTAGACTGAGGTAGCAGGTGAACCACCCAAAAATTTACCCTGACTCAGCATGGCGGTGACAACAGAGTGACTAAGTTAGACTGAGGTAGCAGGTGAAGCACATAACATTTTACCCTAACACAGCATGGCGGTGACACCCCCAATAGACCAAGATACTTGAGGTAGCCGGTGAACCACCCAGAAATTTACCCTGACACAGCATGGCGGTGACAACAGAGTGACTAAGTTAGACTGAGGTAGCAGGTAAAGCACAAAAATTTTACCCTGACACAGCATGGCGGTGAACCCAGAGTGACCAAGTTAGACTGAGGTAGCAGGTGAAGCACAAAAATTTTACCCTGACACAGCATGGCGGTGACACCCCCAATTGACCAAGTTACTTGAGGTAGCCGGTGAACCACCCAAAAATTTACCCTGACACAGCATGGCGGTGACACCACCAATGCCTTGGTCAGACTGAGATTGCAGTCAAATGGCTGTAGGTGAGCCTCCCAAAAATTTGTTTTGGAGTGTCTGAAGTTGACCCTCCAGAAAAATTGTTTTTGAGTGTCTGTAGTTGACCCTCCTGAAAAATTGTTTTTGAGTGTCTGTAGTTGACGCTCCTAAAAAATTGATTGGAGAGAGGGACTGTAGGTGGCCCTCCGTAAACATTGTTTGTAAAAAGGTGCCAGTAGGCCCTCAGAAAAATTGCCTGTTGGCTCAGCGTTTGTGTGCGAAGAGAAGAAGGAGGAGGAGGATGAGAGGAGAGGATACATAAAGAATCTTTATGTTGAGCTGCTTTCCCCCGGTGGAGATTTGAATACCGGTGAAATCCAGGCTTTATTCATTTTAATAAGCATCAGCCTGTCAGCGCTGTCAGTTGACAGGCATGTACGCTTATCAGTGATGATGCCACTGTCTGCACTGGAGACCCGCTCTGACAACACGCTAGCTGCAGGGCAGCCCAGCACCTCCAAGGCGTACATCGCCAGTTCAGGCCATGTGTCCAGCTTTGCAACCCAGTAGTTTTATGGAGCAGAGTGATCACGCAGGACGTTGGTATGGTCAGCAAGGTACTCCCTCACCTTCTTTCTGAACAGCTCTCCCCTACTCTTTCTAGACTGGGGACGGGTGACATAGTCTTGCTGGGGTGACATAAAACTGGCAAAGGCCTTGGAGAGTGTTCCCCTGCCAGTGCTTGACAAGCTGCCTGCTCGCCTCCTCTCCCCCGCGGTGTCAGATGGAAAGGATAGTTTCAGCTTGTGCACCAGGGCCTGTTGATAGTGATTCACTCTCATACTCCTTTCCTCTACAGGAATGAGAGTAGAAAAGTTCTGCTTGTACCGGGGGTCCAGGAGGGTGAACACCCAGTAATCGGTGTTGGCAAAAATGCTTCTAATGCGAGGGTCACGGGAAAGGCAGCCTAACATGAAGTCAGCCATGTGCGCCAGAGTCCCAACACGCAAGAATTCCCTCTCCTCATTAGGCTGACTCTCCATTTCCTCCTCCTCCAACTCCTCCTCTTCAACCCATACTCACTCAACAGATAAGAAGGAATGAGCATTGGTACCCTCTTCAGTCTCGCCAACATTCTCCTCCTCTTCCTCCTCATCCTCCTACTCCTCCTCCCCCTCCTCCAACACGCACTGAGAAACAGACCTGAGGGTGCTCTGGCTATCAAGCAATGTATCTTCTTCCCTCATCTCCTGTGACAAGCGCAAAGCCTCTGACTTCATGCTGAGCAGTAAGTTTTTCAGCAGACAAAGCAGCGGGATGGTGACGCTGATAATGGCGGCATAGCCGCTGACCATCTGTGTTGACTCCTTAAAGTGGCTTAACACCTGACAGATATCAGACATCCACGTCCACTCCTCATTGTAGACTTGAGGAAGCTGACTAACCTGACTACCAGTTCTCGTGGAAGTTGTCATCTGGCAGTCTACAATTGCTCTGCGCTGCTGGTAAACCCTGGCTAACGTGTGTAATGTGGAATTCCATCACGTGGGCACGTCGCACAACAGTCGGTGAGCTGGCAGTTGTAAGCGCCGTTGCACTGCCCTGAGAGTGGCAGCATCTGTGGTTGACTTGCGGAAATGCGCACAGATGCGTCGCACCTTGGTGAGCAAATCAGACAAATTGGGGTAGGTCTTGAGGAACCGCTGAACCACAAGATTGAAAACGTGGGCCAGGCATGGCACATGTGTGAGTCTGCCGAGTTGCAGAGCTGCTACCAGGTTACGCCCGTTGTCACACACAACCATGCCTGGTTTGAGGTTCAGCGGCGCCAGCCAACAGCTCTTGGGCGGTGTGCCTCTTGTCACCTAAGATCAGCAGTTTGAGCACTTCCTGTTGGTGCCTACCCATTGCACTGCTGCTGCACCTAGAGCTACCGACTGAAGGCGCTGTGCTCACGGATGGTAATTGAGAGTAGAAGGAGGAGGGGTAGGAGGAAGAGGCATAATAAGTCTGAGAAACCTTGACTGAGGTAGGCCCCGCAATCCTCGGTGTAGGCAGTACATGACTGGACCCAGGGTCAGACTCGGTCCCCGCCTCCACCAAGTTAACCCAATGTGCCGCCAGGGAGATATAGTGTCTCTGCCCGCCACCACTTGTCCACGTGTCCGTGGTTAGGTGGACCTTTTCAATAACCGCGTTGGTCAGGGCACGGATGATGTTCTCTGACACGTGCTGGTGTAGGGCTGGGGCGGCACATCGGGAAAAATAGTGGCGGCTGGGGACCAAGTACCGAGGGACAGCCACTGCCATCAGGTTGCGGAAAGCCTCAGTCTCTACCAGTCTATAGCGCAGCATCTCCAGGCTCAGAAGTTTGGAGATGTGGACGTTTAGGGCTTGTGCATGTGGGTGGCTGGAATTGTATTCGCGCTTGCACTCCAATGTCTGATGCAAAGACAGCTGAACGCTGCGCTGGGACACATTGGTGTAGGGTGTGGAGGATCGTGGAGGTGAAGGGGTGGTTGTAGGGCGGGAGGCGCTCGTGCTGGAGTCCTGGGCGGGGGGTTGAATCGCAGAGCCAGCATGTGACACAGGGGAAGGAACAGTGGTGTGACCCGCAGGAGGTGAACGGCCTTGGTTCCATTTAGTCATGTGTTTAGCACTCATATGCCTGCGCATGCTGGTAGTGGTTAGGCAGGTAGTGGTGGCTCCCCTGCTGATCCTGGTGTGGCACAGGTTGCACACCACAGTCCGTCGGTCATCCTCACTTTCTTTAAAGGGTTTCTGTCACCAGTTTTGGGCATTTTAAACAGGATGACATTTGCAATGTGCAAATGTCACCTGATGCCCAAAGTGTTACTCACTCTCTGATTGCAGTCCCGTTTTTGTATAAAATCGACTTTAGTAATATGCAAATGAACCATTACTAGGTGCAAGGGGCGGTAACCCTGCACCTAGTATTGCCGTTTCCTCACCTTTAGGTACGCCTACTTTCTTGTGATGGACAGGGCCAGGCAGCTCGCTCTATCTGCTGCCGGCCCTGTCCGCACTGCAGATCCTGCACGGCCTTTATTCGGCGCATGTGCAGTGATGAAGCCGGGAGCCCGGCGGCCAGCGGCAGTCACTGCGCCTGCGCCGAATGAAGGCCGCATGGCGCAGGCACGGGATCTGCAGCGCGGACAGGGCCGGCAGCAGATAGAGTAAGCTGCCTGGCCCTGTCCATCACAAGAAAGTAGGTGTACCTAAAGGTGGGGAAACTGCGATACTAGGTGTAGGGTTACCGCCCCTTGCACCTAGTAATGGTTCATTTGCATATTACTAAAGTCGATTTTATACAAAAACGGGGACTGTAATCAGAGAGTGAGTAACACTTTGGGCATCAGGTGACATTTGCACATTGCAAATGTCATCCTGTTTTATATGCCCAAAACTGGTGACAGAACCCCTTTAAAGACCCTCCAGACTTGAGAACATCTACGCCTCGGCACGGGAGCTTCACTGTGTGAAACAGTTGCTGATCTACTTGCTCTGGCCCTGATTCTCTCTCTTTCCACCCCACTGCCTCCTCCAACCTGTTCTGGTGCTGCACTTGCCTCCCCCTCAGAAGCACTGTCTTGACTAGGCTTACCAACCCAGCTCGGGTCAGTCACCTCATCATCCACCAGCTCTTCCTCCGATTCCTCACTCTGCTCCACCCTCGGACTTACTGCCCTGACAACAGCATCACTGTCTGACAACCGTGTCTCATCATCATCATCATCATCATCTGACACCTCTTGACATACTACTTGCACTAAGTCCACACTCTCATCACCCACAGACTGCGAAAGTTTGAAATTTTGGGCATCGGGATAGAGCAACTTCTTCGGTTGCTGCTGAGCAGTGGTTTGTGACTCTTGGAAGGGTCCTGAAAAGAGTTCCTGGGAGTATGCCGGATCTGAATCCATATTTTCCATGGGGGGCCTGGCAGGGGGGAAGGAGGTTGAGCTGGAGGAGCCAGAGGTCTACTCCATTGGCTAGCGTGGGTGGACTGTGTGGAAGACTGGGTGGTGGATAAATTACTGGACACTGCCTGACATATGCATAATGGTAATACCATTCTAGGTGTAAGATGGTTGAGACAGGATTACTGAGTAGAAGGCAAGGGGTATTAGTGGTACAAAAACCACATGGTACTAGTGCAGCAGAAAATATACCTAAGGAATACTACCAGTCAGTGCTGTGGTGCTCATATAGTGCCAACTATGTGCTGCCTCACTACAAGGCTCCCAATTAATGATGCAGAAAAGGCTACATTAACATATTTCATTACTGCTATGTTGCTTTAATCACTGAAGTCAATACCTGCTGTCTCCACCAGCAACTGCCAGCCACTGGACTTTAATGTAAGACGGTTGGCACACCTCAAGAAGCCACTCCAACACTGCAGATTTGGGTGCAAACTGGCCACAACCAGCTTTATCACTATCATGTCACTTTTACAGTAGTCCAAACAAATTATAAACACAAATCCTAGGCCATCTGGCCACTGACAACACAGTATTTGTCCCTCTCTATCGGAATCTGGGTCGACCACCCAGCTCCCCAAAACACAACACGGTGCTTACTCCACTCAGGGTTAGAGGGTCCTGGCTCCCACAGGCCTTATTGCAGCCTGCTCCTTTTCCACAGGGGGAGCTCTGACTGCAGAGCCCAGCCTACCTTTACCCGAGCTCCTCAGCTGGCTGCTAATTACCTCATTACCAGCCTTTCTCTGGATGAGATATACCCTTTTAATGGCCCTCATATGCTCTCTGGCAGCTCCACTGCCACAATATACATATATAGTACAGACCAAAAGTTTGGACACACCTTCTCATTCAAAGAGTTTTCTGTATTTACATGACTATGACAATTGTAGATTCACACTGAAGGCATCAAAACTAGGAATTAACACATGTGGAGTTATATACTTAACAAAAAAGTGAAACAACTGAAAATATGTCTTTTATTCTAGGTTCTTCAAAGTATCCACCTTTTGCTTTGATTACTGCTTTGCACACTCTTGGCATTCTCTTGATGAGCTTCAAGAGGTAGTCACCTGAAATGGTATTCACTTCACAGGTGTGCCCTGTCAGGTTTAATAAGTGGGATTTCTTGCCTTATAAATGGGGTTGGGACCATGAGTTGTGTTGGGCAGAAGTCAGGTGGATACACAGCTGATAGTCCTACTGAATAGACTGTTAGAATTTGTATTATGGCAAGAAAAAGCAGCTAAGTAAAGAAAAACGAGTGGCCATCATTACTTTAAGAAATGAAGGTCAGTCAGTGCGAAAAATTGGGAAAACTTTGAAAGTGTCCCCAAGTGCAGTCGCAAAAACCATCAAGCGATACAAAGAAACTGGCTCACATGAGGACCGCCCCAGGAAAGGAAGACCAAGAGTCACCTCTGCTGTGGAGGATAAGTTCGTCCGAGTCACCAGCCTCAGAAATCGCAGGTTAACAGCAGCTCAGATTAGAGACCAGGTCAATGCCACACAGAGTTCTAGCAGCAGACACATCTCTACAACAACTGTTAAGAGGAGACTGTGTGCAGCAGGCCTTCATGGTAAAATAGCTGCTAGGAAACCACTGCTAAGGACAGGCAACAAGCAGAAGAGACTTGTTTGGGCTAAAGAACATATGGAATGGACATTAGACCAGAGGAAATCTGTGCTTTTGTCTGATGAGTCCAAATTTACGACGCAGAAAAGGTGAACGTATGGACTCTACATGCCTGGTTCCCACCGTGAAGCATGGAGGAGGAGGTGTGATGGTGTGGGGGTGCTTTGCTGGTGACACTGTTGGGGATTTATTCAAAATTGAAGGCATACTGAACCAGCATGGCTACCACAGCATCTTGCAGCGGCATGCTATTCCATCTGGTTTGCGTTTAGTTGGACCATCATTTATTTATCAACAGGACAATGACCCCAAACACACCTCCAGGCTGTGTAAGGGCTATTTGACCAAGAAGGAGAGTGATGGGGAGCTACGCCAGATGACCTGGCCTCCACAGTCACCAGACCTGAACCCAATTGAGATGGTTTGGGGTGAGCTAGACCGCAGAGTGAAGGCAAAAGGGCCAACAAGTGCTAAGCATCTCTGGGAACTCCTTCAAGACTGTTGGAATACCATTTCAGGTGACTACCTCTTGAAGCTCATCAAGAGAATGCCAAGAGTGTGCAAAGCACTAATCAAAACAAAAGGTGGCTACTTTGAAGAACCTAGAATATAAGACATATTTTCAGTTGTTTCACACTTTTTTGTTAAGTATATAATTCCACATGTGTTAATTCATAGTTTTTATGCCTTCAGTGTGAATCTACAATTTTCATAGTCATGAAAATACAGAAAACTTTGAATGAGAAGGTGTGTCCAAACTTTTGGTCTGTACTGTACATCAAATTAAATGTATGCTACATGCAAATTCACAACATAGATGCATATTTAAACAATTTGTAACACCAATTTGGAAGTCATTGCAAGAACATTATGTTGTCCTTTAGCTGAACCATTGACCCCAGTGGTTTAGAATGGACAGTCAGGAAACTCAGGCACGTCTACGTCTGTCCATTTGTGCTTTTTTTTTGTTATCAGAAAAATCTATGGTGTGTGTTTAATTAGTCTAATTTTTTTTATTTGTCTTCACGTGTCTATATCATTCCACTGGCTGATTATCCCATATTATGCCAATCAGTCCCAGTTGTCTTTGTCTCCCCTGAGGAAGCTGACGTGAAACACATGTTGGGGTGTTCTGTGGAGGTGCATACTGTGGTCTGTATATTTATTTGTACTAGTTTTAAAATCAGGCTTGTGTGTTAAATTTTTTTTACCCACCTGTTTGACATTGTTATACATTCGTGCTCTGACCACTTTTATGTCCCTCCTTGTGGTTTTGAAGTTTGATACCTATATTTATTTTTTATGTTCCTTTATGTTTTTGTTGTTTCTTGCTTTGATGTTGGTGGAGTAGCGTGCTTTTTTTGTGGTTCAGTGATCTGTTTGCACCTGCACCGTGTGGCTCTTCCTTTTGGGGCTTTGTTTTGGTGTTTTTGCTACTTTAAGAAGTAGAAAGCAGGGGCTGACGAGCATTTGATACTGTTCCTCAAATTTGGCTACTGGACCAGTTAATATCTATTTGGTTAAAGAGCATAATTTGTGATTGAATAGAAAATTGTCAAAATATCTCACTGTATTCAAAAAGTAGGCCCCTACCGATCCATAGTATGAGGGGAAAGAATCATGCACATATTGTACTCTCTCTCCTTGCTGCAGACTACAGAAATGAGTTGGGCCCATAGACTTCTATAGAGCCCATCTAGTGCAGCAAAGAGAGAGAGAGATGGGCACTCAGAGCCCTAGTGATCACAACTTTTGATATGTCTCTATGATATATCAAAAGTTTTGTGAAGTTACCAAAGGGCAGTAACTCATGGTACTGCACCACCCCTTACTGCCCCGCAGCACTGAAATACTGTATACCTCAGGGCTTCTACATATCAACCATTTATTTTCTTCTGTGTCTCTGTGACCAAGATGTCCTGGACCAAAATGTCAGAATACAGTTACTTCAGCTCGGTTAGCAGCTACCCCTAACTTTGTTGGATGTATTTTGTTGCTTGCATGTTTGGAATAAATCTACACCGTTAATTGCATTATGCCTCATTGTGCAGTGGTCTTCTCTTCTCATATACCAATGTAATAAAACTGACGGAATACCGTTTGTGAAAATACAGAGAATGAAAGCCATCAAGCATGTCCAGGATCCCTATTTGTTTCTGAGACTGTCACTTTCTTATTTCACAATTGATACACGTAAAGTGTAATGGATTAATATGAAGTCATCAACAAAGCTGAAAAAAAAAGATTTGCACATCAGTGTGTTTGCTAAGATTATTTGGTGATGTTTGGAAATATTCTTACTAAGACAACTCCTACATTTTTGAGGTTTTCAATTGGCATTTCATCATATCCAAAGTTTGGTTGCTATGATGCCAAATGGATTATGAATGCTGGTAAAGATTACTGGTATTTACATTTGTTTACAATGAAATGATGAGCATGAGTTTTAAAACCATTGCTTGGTATGATACCACTGAACATGTATGATACTATGGAGTATGTCCAATCAATGTTGACTTTTCATTTATTCACCACAGTCTGATTCTATCTAAAGCATCACTTTCTTGTCACAACTTTGTTGTATTCGTCATACAGAAACTTCTTAAGTAAATACATTTCAATATTTCTAAGCCTGCTTTTAAAAATTTCCCTTGCCACTTGTCACTTACCAAAAACATGTATCAAGCTTACTTGTATAACCTTTCCTCACTTCCTTTTTTTGATTATAAGCACTAAAACAGATGAAGGTATCGTTGATGTGACAGCCTAAATCACTGATCATCCAATATAAAAAAGAGATCTTCTGCCTAGATACAATGAAATTTTACGGGGATTAGTGATCGAATAGTGATAAGTAAAGGTCATTATTGTATTGGAATGCACCTCTCATCCACTGGCAATCCGACAAATATCGGGAAAATACAGTTTGTGCAACAACACATATAAAGGAACCTGAACATTTTCTTGTGCAATCATGTGAAAAAGCAAGAGCATTCCATATTAACTTTTTTTTTAACCCTCACAGGACCTTCACCAAAAATGTACAGTGAAATTCTGGTCTTTCAAAAAAGTGCATGCTCATAAGCACAGCTGGCACCATAGCCATTTTCTACTGTTTTATATAGATACATGGGGCTAATGCCTGCGATCGGGTATAATGTTGATTGCAAACATTTAACCCGTCAGATACTATGGTCAATTGTGACTAAAGCATCTGCTCTCCAAAGACTTCAATAGCTCTGTGTGGAATTCAGAGAAGCTGTTGTCTCTGTATAAAATCCCTGGTCTCTTTGAAGAGACCAAGACCTTTATAGCTGTAGTTCCTATGGATCCCTGTTCCATAAGAACATATCAAATTAGCAATGCATTGCAATGGTAATCCATTGCAATGTAGCGAAGAATAAATCTAATGATTGTTATAGCTATTTAGGGTGACAAAAAAAAAGTTAAAAAAATGTTTTTTTAAAAATATAAAAACAAACAATGGAAAAACAGACATCATAGGAAAACCACGTCTCAAAACTCCTGCACTATTAAAATATAAATGTATTTATCTTGTACGATGAATGTCATAATGGGAAAAAAAGTGAATAAGATGTGATCAAAAAGTCATACACAGTCCAAAATGGTATCAATCAAAGCTACAAATTGCCCTGAAAACACACTACAAAGCTCCATAGACATAACTATAAAAAAGTTATGGGGGTCAAAATATGGCAATGAAAGTAAATAAAAAATATATATTCCAAATGGGTTTTTTTCACTATTAAAACACAAGAAAAACTATATAAATGTGGAATCAATGTAAATGTACTGAACCGAAGAATGAAGAAAACACATCAGTTTTACCACACAGAGAACACCATAAAAACAAAATCCATAAAACTGTGGGATAATTGCATTTTTTTCTCAATTCCACCGTATTTGGATTTATTTCTATATTCCCACAACATTGTGCACAATATGAAATGGTCTCATTATAAAGTACAACTTAACCTGCAGAAAAGAAGGTTTTATGCCACAATAGAGACAAAAAAGTCCCAACTTATGGTGCACACCATATTTGCACTAGAGATGAGCGAGTAGTGTTCGATCGAGCCGGTATTCGATCGAATACTACGCTATTCGGCATACTCGATTTCGATCGAGTATAACGGCGATGGCGCACTTAGAATTCGTTTCCCCTCCCACCTTCCCTGGCGCTCTTTTTCCACCAATCACCATGCAGGGGGGGTATGACAGGCCCGCGGAGCACGCTGGCAGCGCGAAAACGGCGTCTACATGGATTGGCTGGAAAAACCATGTGACCTCGAATATTAATAACTCAGGTCTTCCTGCTCGTTCGCATATGCTGCGTGAACTTAGTCAGGGACAGAGGCTGGAGAAGGGAGAGATAGGTTTTAGCTGTTGGACAGGCAGGAGCGTGATTAAAAGCCCTTATCAGGGCTACTATAGTGCAGTACAGTGATAGCTTTACTACTATATACACTCTGCAGAGAACGGCTGCTGTATTCAGGGATAGCTGCTGGAGTAGGGAAAGAGAGAGGCATTAGTGGTGTATTAGGTGCTCTGCTACATACCAAACTATATTTGGCACTACTGTTCTGCGTTCTTTTTGGCTGCAAAACCCTGTTATATACCTAGTGTGTATATGCACCATCTGATCTTCTGGCAGT
Source organism: Rhinella marina (assembly GCA_900303285.1). Lineage (NCBI taxonomy): Eukaryota > Metazoa > Chordata > Amphibia > Anura > Bufonidae > Rhinella > Rhinella marina. Next base: position 18,826 of record ONZH01010807.1, on the reverse strand, counting down.
ATACGGCTGTGTACATTTCTTTTTTTTAAATACAGTTTCTTTGGCTCTAGTGTTCTGGGTTCTGTGTGCCTGCAATACCCTTTTTGTATACCAGGTGTAAATACCCACCGTCTGACCTGTTAGTACACGGCTGTGTACTCAGACATATTTTAAAAAAAGTCCTTTTATTTGGCACCTGTACTGTGCGTTCTGCGTGCCTGCAAAACTCTTTTATATACGTGCTGTTAATACCCACCGTCTGACCTGTTAGTACACGGCTGTGAAATCAGACATATTTTAAAAAAAGGCCTTTTATTTGGCACCTGTACTGTGCGTTCTGCGTGCCAGCAAAACTCTTTTATATACGTGCTGTTAATACCCATCGTCTGACCTGTTAGTACACGGCTGTGTAATCAGACATATTTTAAAAAAAGTCCTTTTATTTGGCACCTGTACTGTGCGTTCTGCGTGCCTGCAAAACTCTTTTATATACGTGCTGTTAATACCCACCGTCTGACCTGTTAGTACACGGCTGTGTAATCAGACATATTTAAAAAAAAGGCCTTTTATTTGGCACCTGTATTGTGCGTTCTGCGTGCCTGCAAAACTCTTTTATATACGTGGTGTTAATACACACCGTCTGACCTGGTAGTACACGGCTGTGTACCTAGAATTATTAAAAAAAAGTCCTTTTATTTGGCACCTGTACTGTGCGTTCTGCGTGCCTGCAAAACTCTTTTATATACGTGCTGTTAATATCCACCGTCTGACCTTGTAGTACACGGCTGTGTACCTAGAAATATAAAAAAAAGGCCTTTTATTTGGCTCCTGTATTGTGCGTTCTGCGTGCCTGCAAAACTCGTTTATATACGTGGTGTTAATACACACCGTCTGACCTTGTAGTACACGGCTGTGTACCTAGAAATATTTAAAAAAAGGCCTTTTATTTGGCACCTGTATTGTGCGTTCTGTGTGCCTGCAAAACTCTTTTATATACGTGGTGTTAATACACACCGTCTGACCTTGTAGTACACGGCTGTGTACCTAGAAATATTTAAAAAAAAAGTCCTTTTATTTGGCACCTGTATTGTGCGTTCTGCGTGCCTGCAAAACTCTTTTATATACGTGGTGTTAATACACACCGTCTGACCTGGTAGTACACGGCTGTGTACCTAGAATTATTTAAAAAAAAAAGTCCTTTTATTTGGCACCTGTACTGTGCGTTCTGCGTGCCTGCAAAACTCTTTTATATACGTGGTGTTAATACACACCGTCTGACCTTGTAGTACACGGCTGTGTACCTAGAAATATTTAAAAAAAGGCCTTTTATTTGGCACCTGTACTGTGCGTTCTGCGTGCCTGCAAAACTCTTTTATATACGTGCTGTTAGTACCCACCGTCTGACCTGTTAGTACACGGCTGTGTAATCAGACATATTTAAAAAAAAGGCCTTTTATTTGGCACCTGTATTGTGCGTTCTGCGTGCCTGCAAAACTCTTTTATATACGTGGTGTTAATACACACCGTCTGACCTGGTAGTACACGGCTGTGTACCTAGAATTATTAAAAAAAAAGTCCTTTTATTTGGCTCCTGTATTGTGCGTTCTGCGTGCCTGCAAAACTCTTTTTTATACGTGGTTTTAATACACACCGTCTGACTTTGTAGTACAAGGCTGTGTACCTAGAAATATTAAAAAAAGGCCTTTTATTTGGCACCTGTATTGTGCGTTCTGCGTGCCTGCAAAACTCTTTTATATACGTGGTGTTAATACACACCGTCTGACCTGGTAGTACACGGCTGTGTACCTAGAATTATTTAAAAAAAAAGTCCTTTTATTTGGCACCTGTACTGTGCGTTCTGCGTGCCTGCAAAACTCTTTTATATACGTGCTGTTACTATCCACCGTCTGACCTTGTAGTACATGGCTGTATACCTAGAAATATTTAAAAAAAGGCCTTTTATTTGGCTCCTGTATTGTGCGTTCTGCGTGCCTGCAAAACTCTTTTATATACGTGGTGTTAATACACACCGTCTGACCTTGTAGTACACGGCTGTGTACCTAGAAATATTTAAAAAAAGTCCTTTTATTTGGCTCCTGTATTGTGCGTTCTGCGTGCCTGCAAAACTCTTTTATATACGTGGTGTTAATACACACCGTCTGACCTTGTAGTACACGGCTGTGTACCTAGAAATATTAAAAAAAAAGGCCTTTTATTTGGCTCCTCTATTGTGCGCTCTGCGTGCCTGCAAAACTCTTTTATATACGTGGTGTTAATACACACCGTCTGACCTTGTAGTACACGGCTGTGTACCTAGAAATATTAAAAAAAGGCCTTTTATTTGGCACCTGTATTGTGCGTTCTGCGTGCCTGCAAAACTCTTTTATATACGTGGTGTTAATACACACCGTCTGACCTGGTAGTACACGGCTGTGTACCTAGAAATATTTAAAAAAAAGTCCTTTTATTTGGCACCTGTACTGTGTGTTCTGCGTGCCAGCAAAACTCTTTTATATACGTGTAGTTAATACCCACCGTCTGACCTGATAGTACACGGCTGTGTAATCAGACATATTTAAAAAAAAGTCCTTTTATTTGGCACCTGTACTGTGCATTCTGCGTGCCTGCAAAACTCTTTTATATACGTGGTGTTAATACACACCGTCTGACCTGGTAGTATACGGCTGTGTACGCCAAATATTGTAACCAAAAAAAAAAAAATGCGGAGGGCTAGCGGAATCGGACGTGGACGAGGACGGGGGCGCGGAAATGCTGTTGGGGGCCTTGTTGAAGCCAGTGGGGATACAATGCGTGCTGGTGAGGGGCAGCCAGGATTCCGCTCATCCAGAATCCCTGCCTTTATGGGACAGTTAAGCAGGGGACGGGTTACACCGCTGTTGAGGCCTGAGCAGTGTGAACAGGTGGTGCAATGGATAGCCGATAACGCTTCCACACAGTTGTCCACCAGCCAGTCATCCACACAGTCTCACTCTGACCCTCCTTCCTCCACACCTGGCCAACAGAGTCATCCCACCCTTGACCCCTCCCAGGAGCTCTTTTCGGGTCTTTTTTCAGATGTGCCGGAAGAATCCCTGGAGCTACCAGAGGAATTTGTTTGTAGTGATGCCCAACCACTTGAGTATTCGCCATCTCCTGCTGATGTGGACCCTGAACCAGCATCTGTTATCATGAGCGATGATGATGATGAGACGCAGTTGCCATCAAGGGAGGCTGTTGGAATGTCCAGTGGGCAGGAGGAGGAGCAGAGTGAGGAAGTTGAGGTGGTGGATGACGAAATGACCGACCCCACTTGGCCAGGGGTGATGTCCAGCGAGGAAAGTAGTGGAAAGGTGGTGGTCTGCGCAGCACCGAAAAAGGCAGCAAGAGGCAGAGGGATGTCCAGAGGCAGAGGGATGTCCACAGGCAGAGGGATGTCCAGAGGCAGAGGACAGTCCAGACAGAGAAGTGAGGCCACAGCCAGCAGGGCCGAAGCTGTTCCCGGCAGCGGGCAGTCGCGCGAAGCTCCCCCATCGAGGCCTCGTACTTCTGTGGTGTGGAGATTTTTTAATGTTTGTGCGGATGACAAACTGAGCGCGGTTTGCACACTCTGCCACTCAAAACTGAGTAGGGGCTCTGAGAAGAGCAATATGACCACCTCAGGCATGCGGCGTCACTTGGAAGTCAAGCACTGGGCTGAGTGGGAGAGAGCAAACGCAATACAACCTGCGCCAGGTCTTCCTGCCACTGCCTCTTCCCCTTTGTTGTGTGCTGCCACTGCAGTCCAGACCTCCAGCCAGGACACCTCCACATCTGCCTCTGCCTCGACTACTTTGGGGCCTTCTCCTGCTGCCTCCCCTTCCCCCGCATCTTCTCCTGCACCTTCACACTCCTTGTCCCATCAACTGTCCATCTCGCAGGCGTTCGACCGCAGGCGGAAGTACGCCTCGAGTCACCCCCAAGCCCAAGCCTTAAACTGCCACATCTCCAAACTGCTGGCCCTGGAGATGTTGCCGTTTAGGCTTGTGGAGACGCAGGCCTTCCGCGACCTGATGGCGGCTGCCGCACCTCGCTATTCCGTCCCCAGCCGCCACTACTTTTCCCGGAGTGCCGTCCCCGCCCTGCACCAGCACGTGTCGCGTAACATCAGGCGGGCCCTGAGGTACGCAGTCAGCGCAAAGGTCCACTTGACCACCGACTCGTGGACAAGCGCTTGCGGCCAGGGACGATACATCTCTTTGACGGCACACTGGGTGAATGTTGTGGAAGTGGGGACGGGGTCGCAAAGAGAGACGGCCTACCTACCACCCCCGCCCAAGATTGCCAGCAGGGGTTATGATAAACCCCCCTCCTCTTCCTCCTCCTCCTCCTCTGCCTTAACATCGCCCTCAGCCGCTAGCTGGAAGCGTTGCAGCACTGGCGCGGGGAGACGTCAGCAGGCGGTGCTTAAGCTCATCAGCTTGGGCGACAGGAAGCACAGCGCCCCAGAGGTGAGGGACGGAGATGTGGCTGTCGCCGCTGCAGCTAGGACCAGGCATGGTCGTGTGCGATAACGGCCGTAACCTGGTGGCGGCTCTGGAGCTTGCCGAACTCAATCACGTACCATGCCTGGCCCACGTTTTTAATCTGGTAGTCCAAAAATTTCTAAAGACTTACCCCAACCTGGCAGAGCTACTGGTGAAAGTGCGGCGCTTGTGCGCTCACTTTCGGAAGTCAACTGTAGCTGCTGCTAGCTTAAAAAAACTCCAGCAACGCCTCCATTTGCCTGAACATCGGCTGTTGTGCGACCTGCCGACTCGCTGGAATTCCACCTATTCCATGTTGGCCAGGGTGTGTGAGCAGCAGAGAGCATTGATGGAGTACCAGATTATGAATCCACGCGTGCCTCCAACTCAGCTCCCTCAGTTTGCCAACCACGAGTGGCCATGGATGGCAGACATATGCGATGTACTGCGTATCTTTGAGGAGTCCACCAAGAAGGTCAGCAGCGAGGACGCTATAGTGAGCGTAACCATCCCGCTCCTATGCGTCCTTAAAGAATCGCTCATCGCAATAAGGGAGAACGCATTGCACGCAGAGGAGACGGGGGTAGGAGGAGACGCAACGGAGCTACACAGTCAGACCACACTTTTGTCTGCTTCTCGGTGGCAGTTGCAGGAGGAGGATGAGGAGGACGACGTGGAGGTGGCTGTGGAAGAGGAGGAGGATGCTGGCGGCGAGGGTAGCAGTCAGGCTGTGTGCGTTCCATTGGTTCAGCGCGGATGGGGCGGAGAGGAGGCGGAAGAGGAAGAGGAGGAAATGGCAAGTGATCCTTCTGGTGGGGGCAGTGACGTCATGCCTATTCAGAGTCTGGCACACATGGCTGACCTCATCCTGGGCTGCTTTTCCCGGGACACACGTGTTGTCCGGATAGTGGAGAACAAACTGTACTGGGTCTTCGCACTCCTGGACCCCCGGTATAAAGATAACGTCTCCTCTTTTATTCCGGTAGAGGAGAGGATGAATCGATTGCTGGAATACCAGAGGGAACTTGTGCAGAACATGATGGAGATTTTCCCACCCACCATCGCTGGCGGCAGAGAGGAGAGGGTCTCCCAGAGTCCCACAACATCGATCAGGCCCACAGCCACCAGGGGAACACTCTCCAAGGTGTGGGACATGTTCATGGCACCCCCTCGTGCAACTTCCATCACTGCAGGGCCCGCTATCAGCAGGAGGGACAAGTATCGGCGGATGTTGCGGGAGTACCTGGCAGACCGTACCCCTGTCCTCCCCGATCCCTCGGCGTCCTACACTTACTGGGTCTCCAAGTTGGACACGTGGCTGGAACTGTCCCTGTACGCCTTGGAGGTGCTTGCCTGCCCTGCCGCCAGCGTGCTATCAGAAAGGGTGTTCAGCGCAGCCGGGGGCATTATAACCGATAAGCGCAGCCGCCTGTCAACCGACAGTGCCGACAGGCTGACGCTAATCAAAATGAACAGCAAGTGGATTGACCCGGACTTTGCTTCTCCAACAGTGAAGTGCCATCTGTATGAAGTGCCATTTCCTCCTCCACCTCCTCCTCCTTAACCGCCGTAGAATTGCTCCGTAAAAAAAAAATATATATATATATTTATGGCTCACCTCTTGGGCCTACAAGCAATTTTTATCATGGCTCACCTCTTGGGCCTACAAGCAATTTTTATCATGGCTCACCTCTTGGGCCTACAAGCAATTTTTATCATGGCTCACCTCTTGGGCCTACAAACAATTTTTAAGAGGTCTCACCTCTTGGGCCTACAAACAATTTTTGTTATGGCTCACCTCTTGGGCCTTAATACAATTTTTAAGAGGTCTCACCTCTTTGGCCTCCACTTAATTTTTTCGAGGGCTCACCTCTTGGGCCTCCATATAATTTTTTCGAGGGCTCACCTCAAGCTAACTTTGCGCACTCATTAAAATATTTTCACAACAAGGACCTAAGAGCCCTCGATGGGAGAGCTTTGTGTGGGGGCCTGTTATAGGGAAGAGATGCGGCCCTGCGGGCTCTAGCCTGCCTTCTCCATGAGCCTCTGGCCAGCCCACGGCCTCTTCCTGCCTTTTGCGGTCCTACGCATCCCTCAACATCCCCACTGCTTTACCTGCTAGACATGACACTGGGCCAGGTCGGGTCACTGACTTCGTCATACTCAACCACCTCCTCTTACACTGCCTCACTTTGCTCCAACAGCCTCCCTTGCTGGCAACTGTGTCTCATCATCGTCCCTAATCATTTTACACTTTAGTGCCCGTTCCACACCACCATCAGCTAGAGATGGAGCTTGCTCCAGTGTTTGGGCATCAGAACAAACAAAATCCTCAGATAGCTCTTGCGATTCTTGCATGGGTGGGAACACTGGGTTGATAACATTGGGCAGGGTGGGAGGAAGGAGGGTCAGAGTGAGGTCCCTGCAGTTTCTGCAGGCTATCGACGAGACTGGACTTTGTGGACTTGACTGGGTGGTGGACAGATTTAACAGAATAATAATCTAGAAGGAGAAGATTGCTTTCCCCCTTGCCTATGCCATCTGTGGTTGTCATAGGCAATGTGATTTTAAGGGGTGCAGAATTTTATCTTCTTTTTTGTCTAGTTTGGCTTGGGGTCCATGGCAATGTAGAGGAAAGAAGGTTTCCTTGTATGGTCTCACTTTACAGAGAGGTTATATTGTCTTTGGAGTGTATTGTTGAGAGGCTGTGATAGTGGCGTAATAGTGCGACTTGGGCCCGTTATATGCACCCAGACATGCTTCCCCTGCTGTCCCAGTTGCATTCCAGCAGTGTTGGCATCCTTTTCTGAGGTTTCAGGGTGGACTTGGTGACCTCCAAGTGGTCGAATTGAGATTTCCAAGTGGCGAGCATTTTTTTCCCATAGACTTTAATGGGATTCGATATTCGGTCGAATAGTCGAATATCGCGGTCTATTCGAATCGAATTTCGAACTTTCGAATATTTCACTACTCGCTCATCTCTAATTTGCACAATAATTTGCAACTTTTAGAGGCTTTCTCAACTTTCCGAAAGTGGTGAGAAAAGGGGGCAGGACTCAGCAGGAGAGGCGGGACTTAGCACTGCCTGCTGTATTTACTATACCCTTACTATAACTGGCGTAAGTTATACCTGAAGTCTACGCCAGACTGTGTGCTTCCGGTCTAAGCACTAGTAGATATGTGCAAACGTGCTCTGGATAGACAAGGCTAAGAAAGAGTAACTGTATTTGTCCACAAACAGGACATGTTTGGTAAAAAATGTTTGGCAATATTAGAACTAGAGATGATTGAATCTATTCGCCGCTTCGTAGATTCGTATCGAATCTTGGGATTTTTCAGCTGCGATGCGAATCTGAATATTAGGTGATTCACTTTGCTTTTGTATGCATTTGCTACATAGTGTGTCCTATAAATTATATGCTATTCTACGTATAATTTAGTTACTCTATACGCTGTCGCGTACGAATTCAATTCAGCAATGCAGACTTTTCCCTGGTAGTTACTTTATATGCTGTTGCGTACAAATTCAATTCAGCGATGCAGACTCCTCCCTGGTAGTTCCGTCCCTTTTTCCAGCACGGGAGGATGACGAGGCAACTCAGGAAATTAAGTTGCGCATTCGTGCGCCTCATCCCTTTTTCCCCCTTTTCAGGTTATTTGGGGAGCCCCTTGAAAGAGGGTTTTTTAAGGAGCCTTTGCTGCTTTTTTTTTACCCATTTGGATTACAATTTTACCTATGTGGATTACAAATTGCGACTGAGTTTGGGGCTCCAGTTCTATGACAAGCGTCAGAAGAAAAGAGACTTAAACGTGTCCGTGAGCATACTAGGTAGGTGATATTTAAAATTTTTATATCATACCTATAATAATGTATTTGCACTTTACCATATATATGTCTCGAATATTCGCTCTGCCTCTGAGGAGTGCACGCAAAATATGCAGGCACGGCCTCTCCTCGTACGTGCCTGCATATTACGTAATCGCTTAGACAATAGTACGCTGAGATTCGTAAGCTATTTGTACGCTCATGCGTACGTCTTCTAAGAAGTTGCGTACATTTTGTAAATGAATGTTCGTTATTAGTGAGCGAATGTTCGCTAATAGCACATAATAACATATATTTTGTACGCAAATGCAACAAATCTATTCGTCGACTATACGAATTTTAGGAAAAGTTTGGCGAATGTTCGACGAATAATTTTTTGAATGATTCGCTCATCTCTAATTAGAACCTAATATCAACTGTAAAGCATGAAATGTTCTGGTCTGCTTTGTTACTGTATATCAGGGCCTACACAGCTCATAAAAATAGATATCCTCTATTAATCCCTTCCTGATGTAGACATTTTCCGTTTTTTTTTTTATTCCCTACTTTCCAGAAGCCATTTTTTTTCCTGTTCAGGAAGCTATATCAGTGCTTGATTTCTGTGGGACAGTATTGCACCATTTAATATTGCAGACAATGTAGTGGGAAGCTGGAAAAAAAATCCCCCCTTAAACATTCTACAGATGAAAAAATACTCCATAGAAGCAGCAGAAAAGAAATTCTCTTACTCAACATCAGACACTAGTTGCCAGGTGTAACAAAAGCCTGCTGGATATTGTTTCTGCCAAAGCAGGAAATTTCCGGCAATAACAGGTATTAGAACTTACTTTTTCCACAAAAGGAAATGACATATCTCTGAGTTTGTCTAATAAATTATTCTAGAATCAAATTTAGGGATTTTTTCATTGAACCATTTAAATGAAAATCAAATATGGATGTTGGTACATATGTTAAATTAAGTCACTGTAACCTGTAAAATATTGTACAATGCAGTGAAAAAGGTGGCACTTTAGAAATAAAATACTTGTTATGATGATGGTGATTATTATTAGGAATATGGAAAATAAGAAAAAGTCAAAGGAAAGCAGTACCCAATAAGCAATTAAACATAAACATGTATTTTCAAGCATGCTCCTGATTGCCAAGCCTTGGATGAGCTGTCAGATCTAAGAAGATGATTGTAACAGTATAATATTAGTATAATATACTGTATAACTTCTGCATATTACAATACAAAGAGCAAACCTCAGTGGACCTTTTCACCATTTAGCTTGAATTATTTTAAGATTTATTAACAAAATACCAAGTACAGAATTAGAATAGTTTCACGCATAGGCCGAGATTTACTAATCTGATAGATCGCTTAAACTTAGACAGGCTGTCTAGATCTGAACCAGTGGCTTAGGCTGGATGATAAATGTGGTGCATAAATAGACACTTTTGTTTAGCTCTATACCAACTATTGATTGACTTTGAGGCAGACGTTTATGCCAGAATTGTGGCGCAATTTTGGCACAAAAAGCCACAGCTTACGCTCAGTCCACATTCTGCTAAACCAGGCAGAACTGGATGGACAGATATCTTTTTTCGGCCTTATAAACTATGTTATATTAGCAAATCTGGGCCATGATATTTTTCAGAAAAACACCACATTTTGTAGTGTGTTTCTTTCTGTTTTCTCCAGCATTTATTTTTCTTTTAACACTTCAGGGTGATGTTACCTGTAAGTTAATAGATGATAATGGCCTATAAGATTCCTCACACTGATTAGGCACTCTACATAAGGAGATATAGTAATCGTTAAAACCTGACCTCTCATCCAGTTAAAGGGAGTCTTTCACCTGTTTTTTTACCTATATAACTAAGAGCACTGCCCCACAGAAGATTGCAGACACATCCCAGACATACCTGGGTGCACTTTGTGCCTTTATTCCATATCCAGGAAAATAACTTTTATTCTGCAGGAAAACAGCTCCCAAGTGCCCAGCTCTGCTGCTGCAAGTGACCAAAGCAAACCAGAATGAAGAGGAGAGGGCCGCTTTAGCTGCTCATATCTTGGGATTGGTAGCAGATAGAAAACTGGCTCTGACCTTCTTTGAAGGCTGGCATTCCAAACTTTCAAATGATACCACAATCATAGCAGTATATCAGAAGATATAGCTGTTAGAAATTGAGTCTGGAGAGAAAGCTGTTTTTACTTACACTTTCAGCTGGGCTGTTTTCCTGCAGAATAAGAGTGCTTTTCCTGGACATGTAATACAGACACACAGTGCACACAGGTATGTCTGGGATGTGTGTGCAATCTTCTGTGGGGCAATGCTGTTAGTTATATAGGTGAAAAACAGGTGAAAGACTCCCTTTAAGCCAATACTCTCTGCTCTGCACTGAGGTGGAGCAATCATCCTGAAACAGCTGTCTGCAGATGAGATGCTGGTTTAATTATTATGCAAGTCCTGTCTCAAGGCCTATTTAAAAGGGTCTGGTGGGGGCTAAACTTGCCACAAGCTTATTTGCATACCCTCTTCCCAGAATTTCAGAGGAACATTGCCTGGCCTATAAGGCTTCTCTCATTGATTAGATGCTCTCCATAAGGAGATATAGTCAATAGATCAATATGGAATGTTGTGTCTTCCCGTGTTTATACATTTTCAACTATATTAAAAAAGCTTATTGAAATGAAGAAATTGGATATTGTGTCTATGTGTAAATGTTTAGGAATACATATACTCACAATACATATCCACATCCTAACCTCATGTAGCAACCTCGTGCACTCTGAGGTTTTTATTAAATAAAAAGTCGACTCACATGAATTGAAATTCAAACAGTTATTAGCAAAACATTCTGGGAGGACAAACATATACAAAAGTGTGAATGTATTACTTGTACTAGAATTACTATGTAATTAAGGTTTGGTTACAATGTCATAATCAAAGTCCTTTATGCTGAATAAAGCAAAGTATGGCCAAGTTCCCTGTAAGGTAAAGTCATTGGGCGTATCAACAGCTACAATTCTGAGAATGAACCATTGATTACCACAGTATTCTGTAATAAAAAAAAGTGTGCTGCATTCAAGTGCATTCAGCCATTTCAAGTACAATAGTAGCATAGAAAAAGAACAAACACACCCTCATAATAGGCCTACCTTCTTCGTAAACTTTCTGTTCTATGGCGGACTGCACTTGTAACAACACATATAACTATGACGACTTTGCAACATTTTCAAGTGCTTAGGCACTTCTCATGTCAGCCAACACATTGATGATCTTCAGGAGAACATAAAAGCTAATGCTAAGGACATGATGAAAGATGAAAACAGACTTCAGAACATGTAACAGGTGTGAGGGAACTAGTTCTAGAGCGTGACTTTTACTGTTACCGATTTATTCATACATGATTTAAGCAAACAATAGCTCCAGTTTAGAATTTTGCTTCTCTATATAATTTTTTGTTGGAATCCCATTACCTGCAGCATTGATCTGCATGAGTCTGTTGCTTGTGTATAATTATACATCTTGTCCTCACTGGGGTTCTGCACTGGATGAAGTCTCACCACAAACAAGCACTACTGGAGCTGAGACTGTGCATAAAGTCGCTGCTTTGAAAGCACAGCCTCTGCACTTGTGCCACTATTCGGAGCCATGGAAAAGGTGCAAGATTGTCAAGGCCAGTTTAGATGTCTGACCCTGTCAATCAAGCTGCAGGGGGAGCATCTTCAGCTATGGAGACAAGCCCTCACAGATGTAGAACTTTGGTTGATGAGATAAGTCAATTTGTACAAATCGATTCACTCATCATTAACCTTTGTTGCCAACAATCAGTTCCTCACCTCTTCAGGGTCATAACCCGTGCGCAAAGACTTGGTAGGCTTAGCTACCATTTACTACTGTAAAGCTCTACCTATGGGAGTAGTGTGGCATTCTAATTCCAGTGCAATCTTCTACTGCCTTGAGGAGCTGCAAACCTGATCATCTGACCACAAGTCCTTTACATCCATCGGAGTAAAGCAGACATCGCTAAAGTGTCTGAGCAGAGGGATCTCCAAGAATGACTTCGTGGCACACTGCAGGTTGATGCTGGATGCCGGGTTCCCACCCCGTCTTTAGTGAAATGAAGAATTTCAGCACAGTCAGAGTACAGTATATGCAAGTGAAGATTTATTTGGTATGCGGCCCAATATAACAGGGATAAAGGGAAAGTCACATTCTACTGTATGTAAGGGTATCTAAACATGCAATATGCAATGTAGCACACCGCAAAACATATGGATGGAACCTAGCATACATATGACATACGTACAATGCAGCAAAATGAGCTATCTTGAAACCCTTAATACAAGGAACACATGACAACTCAACCCATAAAGCACATTGTGCCACTGTAACCCTTGTTAACAATCCTAATTTATAGGGAGGTGAATCTTACCATACCCAACACCAGAAAATTTGAATTACATATGGGATCCACTTGCTGGGATCCACAAAGAAAAAGAATGATGTGCAATAGATTTCAGTCTATGTCGGGCACAAGTGTATTTGGGATAAGAATCACCCAGATTAGAGCTGAGCGAATCTATTCGCCGCTTCGTAGATTCGATACGAATCTTCGCAATTTTGTACTCCGAAGCAAATCTGAATCTTTTCAGATTCGCTCCGTTCGAATCTTAAATGTTCTTAAACCTTTGTACGCAAATGCTACGTATCAGTTCATTTATACGCTGATGTGTACGAATTCAGTTAATTAGCGAACTTTTACTGTATGTTCGTTATTTGTATGGAAATGTTTGCGGTGAGAGCCGCAAAAAGCCAGGGAAGAAGCCGGTCACCTGACCTAGTGGGAAAGGCTTTCTCTGATTGGCCCATAGGCACAGTAAGCCAGAGACGCATCAGTTGTGCTGCGACTGCTAAGATGAGCAGAAGCTTGTGAAAGTTGTGAAAGACAGAGAACTGTTTTCTGTAATTTGTGGTGTTGTTCTGGACAGTCATAATAATACACATATCAGGGCCAGTGCAGGGCTAGTAATATTAATCAGGCAGGGAAAGAGACAGGGAGAGAGACAAAGACATGCAGGGCCACAGTCAAGTGAAAATGTCTGGCATGGAAAAGCAAAAGGGTTCCACTTACAGCGAGACCTCGAGCTCCAAAAAAAAAGAAGGAGAAGGTGGCACAGGATAGCAGTGGCAAAAGACATGTAGCCATAGCTTCTACCGGTAGAATTCAAAGTAGTTGGCCACTGTTCCACCAGGCTAACCCACCAAGGCGCAAAATTGTTGTAGAGGAGAAAGTGGAGGTGGTAGTGAAGTGGATGGCTCACTCATCTCAATCGCAGCCGGATGACGTGCTTTCTTCTGCTGATACTGATTATGTAGCCAGGGGTCAGACTCAGACCGTTTCTCCTGCTTCACTATTCCGCTCCAGCAAAGCCCGCCATTTTCTGCCTCCTCTCTGCCGTCAGTGCCCCCTCCTAGAGGTGTCCCTTCTTCATTTTATCAAATAAAAGGCCAACGGACCCCATCACACAATCTGGCAGATGTGGAGAAAGGCCTCCCTGATTGTTATTTAGAGAGCAGTCAGAGTTTGGACTGCCCGGAAGCGGAGGTTGGTGGGGAACAGCCGATATTGCAGTCACTGCTCTGTGGAACCATCTGAAGCGGCGTCATGCCGCACTTTTGGGTAACCAAGGTGGATTACAGCAGCACCTTGATTCAGAAGAGCTGCCTACTTCTTCCGGGGTCCCTTGCGTCAGGCAGCCCGCATCCAGGGGCATAACTAGTACATTCACCTCGTCGTCAACTGTGTGCGTTTCTCCACCTCCTCTTACTCATTAGCCGTCCATCAAGTGTGTGGCCAGAAAGCAACCAGCAATCCAACAGTGCGCAAACTTAATTCTCACCTGACCAAGTTGCTGGCTGTGCAGAATCTGCTGTACAATTTAGTTGACTGTACAGCTTTTAGGGAGCTGATGGCTTGCGCTCAGCCGCGCTGGCAGATTCATAACCAGCATTACTTTTCAAATAAAGTTATCCCCGCCCTTTGCTCGCACATTGCGGACAACATAGGACGCTCCCTGCAGCTGTCTCTCTGCAGCACGGTCGACACCTGGCGCAGCAAACTCGTGGAAGTTCGGGTTCGCCGGGTTGGCCGAACTTCAAGTGAAAGTTCACTTGTGGAACTCGAACCTGAACCCCAGTGATGGAGGAGGAGGAGGTAGCCAACACTGTTTTTGTTGTTTTTTTTATTTTATTTTTTTTATTTTATTTATTTATTTTAAATTTGGGAAGACCCCAAAACAGGGAAATAGAAAGGAGTATAGAAAGATAAAGTGTCCTGGAGTATAACAATGGCTGGGTATGGCCAGTATACTTGTCTACTCAGCACAAGGTATGGACAAGTCCTGTGGGATCCATGCCTGATTCATTTTAATGAACGTGAGCTTGTCCACATTGGCTGTGGACAGGTGGCTGCGCTTGTCTGTGATTACCCCCCCTGCCGTGCTAAAAACACGTTCGGACAATACACTTGCTGCAGGGCAGGCCAGCACCTCCAAGGCGTAAAGGGCGAGCTCAGGCCATGTGCCCAATTTGGAGACCCAGAAGTTGAAAGGGGCAGACCCATCAGTCAGTACGTGTAGGCATTAGCACACGTACTGTTCAACCATGTTGCTGAAATGCTGTCTCCTGCTAAGACGTTCCATATCAGCTGGTGGTGCTGACAAAGCTTTTCCACATTTCGGCCATGTTAACCCTCCCTTCTGAGGTGCTGACGGTGCTCCAGCTGCATTGGCGACCTCCTCCTCTGCCTTCGCCTGGTGCTTCCACTGAGCCCCCACTGTCTGGTGTGAATGCCCTCAGCAGCGAGTCTATCAACGTGCGCTTGTACTCATCTTCTGATCACGCTCCAGTGACGGAATTAAGGACAGCACGTTATCTTTGTAGCGGGGATCCAGCAGGGTGACCACCCAGTAATCAGCACTGGTTAGAATATGGGCAACTCGGCAGTCGTTGCGCAGGAATTGCAGCATGTAGTCGCTCATGTGTGCCAGGCTGCCCTGAGGCAAGGACAAGCTGTCCTCTGTGGGAGGTGTATAGTCTGTGTCCTCTGTATCCCCCCAGCCACGCTCCATTGATGCCCATGAGCTGCTTTGGGTGCTACCCTGCTGTGAACACGGTTCCTCCTGATCATCATCCTCCTCATCCTGCAGAACTGTGCCCTGGCTAGACAGTTGTGTACCTGGCCTCTGTTGGTGCAGGAAACCACCCTCCAAGCCACTTGTGAAAGACTGGCCTGATAACCGTGGAAATGATCCCTCTTCCTCCTCCTCTTCCTCCTCTGCCACATCCTCTTCCATCATCGCTTGAAGCGTTTTTTCAAGGAGACATAGAAGTGGGACAGTAATGCTGAGGACTGCATCATCGGCACTGGCCATCTTGGTGGAGTACTCAAAACAGCGCAACACGGTACACATGTCCCCCATGGAGTGCCGCTCGTGAAGTGGTGAAGTGGTGCTGTTCTGCAGAGCGACTCACCCTTGCATGCTGCAGCTGAAACACCACTATTGCCTGCTGCTGTTCGCACAGTCTCTCCAGCATGTGCAAGATGGAATTCCACCTTGTGGGTACGTCGCATATGAGGCGGTGAGTGGGAAGGCCGAAGTTACGCTGCAGCGCAGACAGGCGAGCAGCAGCAGGGTGAGACCGCCGAAAGTGAGCACAGACGGCCCTCACTTTCTGCAGCAGCTCTGAGATATCAGGGTAATTTTTCAGGAACCTCTGCACCACCAAATTCAGCACATGCGCCAGGCACGGGATGTGCATCAAACCGGCTAGCCCCAGAGCTGCTACGAGATTACGCCCATTATCGCACACCCCCAGGCCGGGCTTGAGGCTCAGTGGCACCAACCACTCATTGGTCTGTTGTTCAATGCCTGTCCACAGCTCCTGCGCGGTGTGGGGTTTTTCCCACAAACAGATGAGTTTCAAAACAACCTGCTGTCGTTTACCCCTGGCTGTGCTGAAGTTGGTGGTGAAGGTGTTACGCTGACCATATGAGGAGGCGGTAGAGGAGGAAGTGGAGTAGGAGGAGGAGGCAACAGGTGGCAATGAGAAATGTCCTGTAATCCTCGGTGATGGTAGGACATGCACCAAACTGCTATCCGCCTCAGGCCCAGTCGCCACTGCATTTACCCAGTGTGCAGTCAGGGAGATATAACATCCCTGCCCATGTTTACAGGTCCACATATCAGTAGTTATGTGGACCTTGCCACATATGGCGTTGCGCAGTGCACACCTGGTTTTGTCTTCCACTTGTTTGTGCAGGGCAGGGATGGCTCACCTGGAAAAGTAGTGGTGCCTGGGAACCACGTACTTAGGGACAGCCACCGCCATACGGTTTTTAAAAGTGTTCGTTTACACTAGACGGAATGACAGCATTTCAAAGGCCAGAAATTTTGAAATGCTGGCATTCAGGGCCAGGGATCGTGGATGGGTAGGGGGGTACTTCCTCTTTCTCTCTAGTGTTTGTAGGATGGACAGCTGAACGCTTCCATGGGATAGCGTGGACCTGCTTGGTGACGGTAGTGGAGGTGGTGGTGTTGCTGCCACATCCTCTGTTTCTGGGGTGGCAGGTGCTACTGTCACTACAGAGGAGGAGGAAGAGGCAGAGACCACAGCAGAAGAGGAAGCAAGAGGAGATCTTTTGTGGTTTTTCAGGTGTGTACTGCACTGCAGCTCATGCTTTCCATTTAGATGCCTGCTCATGCAGGTGGTGCTCAGGTTTAGAACATTTATGCCTCGCTTTAAGCTCTCATTGCACAGCGTGCAAACCATTCGCGTTTTGTTATCAGCACATTGTCTGAAGAATTGCCACGCCTGGGAACTCCTTGGAGCTGGCTTTGGAGTGCTCATTTCCTGGGTGCTGTGAGCAGTAGTAAGCATACTGGCTAGGGGATGGCCACTCTGCTTTTGCACCCTGCTCCCTCTTTAGCTGTGCGGCTGGCGCTGTGTGACCACCACTTCTTCCTCCGAACTGTACACGTCACTCGGATGACCTTGATTCCATGTGGGGTCTAGGACCTCATCATCCTCCACATCATCTTCCACACACTCTTCACCCCTACCCTCCTTGCCGGTCTGCACACCGCAGAAAGCCGCAGCAGTTGGCACCTGTGTTTCGTCATCATCAGAGACGTGCTGTGGTGGTCCTCCCATGTCCACATCCTGAAACATAAGTGGTTGGGCATCAGTGCACTCAATATCTTCCACTTCTGGGGCAGGAATAAGTGGATGGTCCATGGAAACCCCACCAGCAGAGTCATCAAAAAGCATCAGTGACTGCTGCATGACTTGGGACTCAGACTGCTTGGCTAAGGGCCACGTCCCTTATTTGATGCTCTCCTCATTCTTTGAGGTCACCCACCGAACTAACAGACAGATTAACTTTATTAATTTATCACGTATGCAGTGCAGGTGTACCGATAAACCAAAAACGTGAATATGTCACCTGCCGGATTAACAGATGGATTAACTGTATTTATTTCCCTGTCACGTATGCAGTACAACCGTATGTCTTAGCAAAAATGTGAATATGTCACCTGCCGGATTAGCAGACGGATTAACTGTATTTCCCTGTCACGTATACAGTACAAACGTATGTCTTAGCAAAAATGTGAATATGTCACCTGCCGGATTAGCAGACGGATTAACTGTATTTCCCTGTCACGTATGCAGTACAACTGTATGTAACATAATAACATAGTTTGTAAGGCCAAAAAAAGACATCTGTCCATCCAGTTCAGCCTGTTTTCATACAAGTTGATCCAGAGGAAGGCAATTTTCCTCACTTTAGGGGGAAAAATTCCTTCCCGACTCCAATCAGGCAATCAGAATAACTCCCTGGATCAATGACCCCTCTCTAGTAACTATAACCTGTAATACCCTCCAGAAATACATCCAGGCCCTTCTTGAACTCTTTTAGTGAACTTACCATCACCACCTCCTCAGGCAGAGAGTTCCATAGTCTCACTCTTCTATGTTTATGTACAAACCTTTTTTCCTCCAGACGCAGAGGATGTCCCCTCATCACAGTCACAGTCCTCGTGATAAATAGATGATGGGAGAGATCTCTGTACTGACCCCTGATATATTTATACATAGTTATTAGATCTCCCCTCAGTCTTTTTTTTTCCAAAGTGAATAACCCTAATTTTGATAATCTTTCTGGGTACTGTAGTCCACCCATTCCAGTTATTACTTTAGTTGCCCTCCTCTGAACCCTCTCCAGCTCTGCTATGTCTGCCTTGTTCACAGGAGCCCAGAACTGTACACAGTACTCCATGTGTGGTCTGACTAGTGATTTGTAAAGTGGCAGGACTATGTTCTCATCACGAGCATCTATGCCCCTTTTGATGCAACCCATTATCTTATTGGCCTTGGCAGCAGCTGTCTGGCACTGGCTTCTACAGCTTAGTTTGCTGTTCACTAAAATTCCTAGGTCCTTTTCCATGTCAGAGTTACCTAGTGCT
>ONZH01010806.1:0-17425 GCA_900303285.1 Rhinella marina | reverse complement strand
GTACACAGCCGTGTACTAACAGGTCAGACGGTGTGTATTAACACCACGTATATAAAATAATTTTGCAAGCACGCAGAACGCACAGTACAGGTGCCAAAGAAAAGGCCTTTTTTTTATATTTCTAGGTACACAGCCGTGTACTAACAGGTCAGACGGTGTGTATTAACACCACGTATATAAAATAATTTTGCAAGCACGCAGAACGCACAGTACAGGTGCCAAAGAAAAGGCCTATTTTTTTATATTTCTAGGTACACAGCCGTGTACTAACAGGTCAGACGGTGTGTATTAACACCACGTATATAAAATAATTTTGCAAGCACGCAGAACGCACAGTACAGGTGCCAAAGAAAAGGCCTTTTTTTAAATATTTCTAGGTACACAGCCGTGTACTAACAGGTCAGACGGTGTGTATTAACACCACGTATATAAAATAATTTTGCAAGCACGCAGAACGCACAGTACAGGTGCCAAAGAAAAGGCCTTTTTTTTTATATTTCTAGGTACACAGCCGTGTACTAACAGGTCAGACGGTGTGTATTAACACCACGTATATAAAATATTTTGCAAGCACGCAGAACGCACAGTACAGGTGCCAAAAAAAAAAGGCCTTTTTTTTATATTTCTAGGTACACAGCCGTGTACTAACAGGTCAGACGGTGTGTATTAACACCACGTATATAAAATAATTTTGCAAGCACGCAGAACGCACAGTACAGGTGCCAAAGAAAAGGCCTTTTTTTTATATTTCTAGGTACACAGCCGTGTACTAACAGGTCAGACGGTGTGTATTAACACCACGTATATAAAATAATTTTGCAAGCACGCAGAACGCACAGTACAGGTGCCAAAGAAAAGGCCTTTTTTTTTTATATTTCTAGGTACACAGCCGTGTACTAACAGGTCAGACGGTGTGTATTAACACCACGTATATAAAAATAATTTTGCAAGCACGCAGAACGCACAGTACAGGTGCCAAAGAAAAGGCCTTTTTTTTTATATTTTTCTAGGTACACAGCCGTGTACTAACAGGTCAGACGGTGTGTATTAACACCACGTATATAAAATTAATTTTGCAAGCACGCAGAACGCACAGTACAGGTGCCAAAGAAAAGGCCTTTTTTTTTATATTTCTAGGTACACAGCCGTGTACTAACAGGTCAGACGGTGTGTATTAACACCACGTATATAAAATAATTTTGCAAGCACGCAGAACGCACAGTACAGGTGCCAAAGAAAAGGCCTTTTTTTTATATTTCTAGGTACACAGCCGTGTACTAACAGGTCAGACGGTGTGTATTAACACCACGTATATAAAATAATTTTGCAAGCACGCAGAACGCACAGTACAGGTGCCAAAAGAAAAGGCCTATTTTTTTTATATTTCTAGGTACACAGCCGTGTACTAACAGGTCAGACGGTGTGTATTAACACCACGTATATAAAAATAATTTTGCAAGCACGCAGAACGCACAGTACAGGTGCCAAAGAAAAGGCCTATTTTTTTTATATTTCTAGGTACACAGCCGTGTACTAACAGGTCAGACGGTGTGTATTAACACCACGTATATAAAAATAATTTTGCAAGCACGCAGAACGCACAGTACAGGTGCCAAAGAAAAGGCCTTTTTTTTTATATTTCTAGGTACACAGCCGTGTACTAACAGGTCAGACGGTGTGTATTAACACCACGTATATATAAAATAATTTTGCAAGCACGCAGAACGCACAGTACAGGTGCCAAAGAAAAGGCCTATTTTTTTATATTTCTAGGTACACAGCCGTGTACTAACAGGTCAGACGGTGTGTATTAACACCACGTATATAAAATAATTTTGCAAGCACGCAGAACGCACAGTACAGGTGCCAAAAGAAAAGGCCTTTTTTTTTATATTTCTAGGTACACAGCCGTGTACTAACAGGTCAGACGGTGTGTATTAACACCACGTATATAAAATAATTTTGCAAGCACGCAGAACGCACAGTACAGGTGCCAAAGAAAAGGCCTATTTTTTTTATATTTCTAGGTACACAGCCGTGTACTAACAGGTCAGACGGTGTGTATTAACACCACGTATATAAAATAATTTTGCAAGCACGCAGAACGCACAGTACAGGTGCCAAAGAAAAGGCCTTTTTTTTTTATATTTCTAGGTACACAGCCGTGTACTAACAGGTCAGACGGTGTGTATTAACACCACGTATATAAAATAATTTTGCAAGCACGCAGAACGCACAGTACAGGTGCCAAAGAAAAGGCCTATTTTTTTATATTTCTAGGTACACAGCCGTGTACTAACAGGTCAGACGGTGTGTATTAACACCACGTATATAAAATAATTTTGCAAGCACGCAGAACGCACAGTACAGGTGCCAAAGAAAAGGCCTATTTTTTTTATATTTCTAGGTACACAGCCGTGTACTAACAGGTCAGACGGTGTGTATTAACACCACGTATATAAAATAATTTTGCAAGCACGCAGAACGCACAGTACAGGTGCCAAAGAAAAGGCCTTTTTTTTTTTAATATTTCTAGGTACACAGCCGTGTACTAACAGGTCAGACGGTGTGTATTAACACCACGTATATAAAATTATTTTGCAAGCACGCAGAACGCACAGTACAGGTGCCAAAGAAAAGGCCTAGTTTTTTTATATTTCTAGGTACACAGCCGTGTACTAACAGGTCAGACGGTGTGTATTAACACCACGTATATAAAAATAATTTTGCAAGCACGCAGAACGCACAGTACAGGTGCCAAAGAAAAGGCCTTTTTTTTATATTTCTAGGTACACAGCCGTGTACTAACAGGTCAGACGGTGTGTATTAACACCACGTATATAAAATAATTTTGCAAGCACGCAGAACGCACAGTACAGGTGCCAAAGAAAAGGCCTTTTTTTTTTTTATATTTCTAGGTACACAGCCGTGTACTAACAGGTCAGACGGTGTGTATTAACACCACGTATATAAAATAATTTTGCAAGCACGCAGAACGCACAGTACAGGTGCCAAATAAAAGGCCTTTTTTTAAATATTTCTAGGTACACAGCCGTGTACTAACAGGTCAGACGGTGTGTATTAACACCACGTATATAAAATAATTTTGCAAGCACGCAGAACGCACAGTACAGGTGCCAAAGAAAAGGCCTTTTTTTTAATATTTCTAGGTACACAGCCGTGTACTAACAGGTCAGACGGTGTGTATTAACACCACGTATATAAAAAATAATTTTTGCAAGCACGCAGAACGCACAGTACAGGTGCCAAAGAAAAGGCCTATTTTTTTTATATTTCTAGGTACACAGCCGTGTACTAACAGGTCAGACGGTGTGTATTAACACCACGTATATAAAATAATTTTGCAAGCACGCAGAACGCACAGTACAGGTGCCAAAGAAAAGGCCTTTTTTTTATATTTCTAGGTACACAGCCGTGTACTAACAGGTCAGACGGTGTGTATTAACACCACGTATATAAAAATTTTGCAAGCACGCAGAACGCACAGTACAGGTGCCAAAGAAAAGGCCTTTTTTTTTTATATTTCTAGGTACACAGCCGTGTACTAACAGGTCAGACGGTGTGTATTAACACCACGTATATAAAATAATTTTGCAAGCACGCAGAACGCACAGTACAGGTGCCAAAGAAAAGGCCTTTTTTTTTATATTTCTAGGTACACAGCCGTGTACTAACAGGTCAGACGGTGTGTATTAACACCACGTATATAAAATAATTTTGCAAGCACGCAGAACGCACAGTACAGGTGCCAAAGAAAAGGCCTATTTTTTTATATTTCTAGGTACACAGCCGTGTACTAACAGGTCAGACGGTGTGTATTAACACCACGTATATAAAATAATTTTGCAAGCACGCAGAACGCACAGTACAGGTGCCAAAGAAAAGGCCTTTTTTTTATATTTCTAGGTACACAGCCGTGTACTAACAGGTCAGACGGTGTGTATTAACACCACGTATATTAAATAATTTTCCAAGCACGCAGAACGCACAGTACAGTAGACAAAGAAAAGGCCTTTTTTTTTTATATTTCTAGGTACACATCCGTGTACTAACAGGTCAGACGGTGTGTATTAACACCACATACATAAAATCATTTTCCAAGCACGCAGAACGCACAGTACAGGTGCCACAGAAAAGGCCTAGTTTTTTTATATTTCTTGGTACACAGCCGTGTACTAACAGGTCAGACGGTGGGTATTTAACACCACATATATAAATAATTTTCCAAGCACGCAGAACGCACTGTACAGTAGACAAAGAAAAGGCCTTTTTTTTAATATTTCTAGGTACACAGCCATGTACTAACAGGTCAGACGGTGTGTATTAACACCATGTATATAAACTAATTTTCCAAGCACGCAGAACGCACAGTACAGTAGACAAAGAAAAGGCCTTTTTTTTTATATTTCTAGGTACACAGCCGTGTACTAACAGGTCAGACGGTGTGTATTAACACCACGTATATAAAATAATTTTCCAAGCACGCAGAACGCACAGTACAGTAGACAAAGAAAAGGCCTTTTTTTTTTTTATATTTCTAGGTACACAGCCGTGTACTAACAGGTCAGACGGTGTGTATTAACACCACATATATAAAATAATTTTCCAAGCACGCAGAACGCACAGTACAGGTGCCACAGAAAAGGCCTAGTTTTTTTATATTTCTTGGTACACAGCCGTGTACTAACCGGTCAGACGGTGTGTATTAACACCACGTATATTAAATAATTTTGCAAGCACGCAGAACGCTCTGTACAGTTGACAAAGAAAAGGCCTAGTTTTTTTATATTTCTTGGTACACAGCCGTGTACTAACAGGTTAGACGGTGTTTATTAACACCACATATATAAAATAATTTTCCAAGCACGCAGAACGCACAGTACAGTAGACAAAGAAAAGGCCTAGTTTTTTTATATTTCTTGGTACACAGCCGTGTACTAACAGGTCAGACGGTGTGTATTAACACCACGTATATTAAATAATTTTACAAGCAGAACGCTCTGTACAGGTGCCACAGAAAAGGCCTAGTTTTTTTATATTTCTTGGTACACAGCCGTGTACTAACAGGTCAGACGGTGGGTATTTACACCTGGTATACAAAAAGGGTATTGCAGGCACACAGAACCCAGAACACTAGAGCCAAATAAACTGTATTTAAAAAAAAAATAAAATACACAGCCGTATACTGCCAGAAGATCAGATGGTGCATATACACACTAGGTATATAACAGGGTTTTGCGGCCAAAAAGAACGCAGAGCAGTAGTGCCAAATATAGTTTGGTATGTAGCAGAGCACCTAATACACCACTAATGCCTCTCTCTGTCCCTACTCCAGCAGCTATCCCTTAATACAGCAGCCGTTCTCTGCAGAGTGTATATGGTAGTAAAGCTATCACTGTACTGCACTATAGTAGCCCTGATAAGGGCTTTTAATCACGCTCCTGCCTTTCCAACAGCTAAAACCTATCTCTCCCTTCTCCAGCCTCTGTCCCTGACTAAGTTCACGCAGCATATGCGAACGAGCAGGGAGAGCTGAGTTTTTAATATTCGAGGTCACATGGTTTTTCCAGCCAATCCATGTAGACGCCGTTTTCGCGCTGCCAGCGTGCTCCGCGGGCCTGTCATACCCCCCCTGCATGGTGATTGGTGGAAAAAGAGCGCCAGGGAAGGTGGGAGGGGAAACGAATTCTAAGTCCGCCATCGCCGTTATACTCGATTGAAATCGAGTATGCCGAATAGCGTAGTATTCGATCGAATACCGGCTCGATCGAACACTACTCGCTCATCTCTAGTTATAAACCGTGTGACACTTGTTGTCTCACTTTTTCTAACTTCATTTGGACATAGCAGTTTACTTCTCATTTTCTCCTTCGCCACCTTGAATCCTCTATTGATTTGCCTGTTACTATATCTTCTATTTCGGAAACATTCTTTTAATTGTCGTGCTTGATGGTAAAAAGATTTTTCATCAGAACAGATTCTCTTTAACCCCTTAGTGACTGATGACGTACTATGTACGTCATGATGTGGTGTTAGTTACCGCATCATGACGTGCACAGTACGTCATGAGCTCCAAGTGTCACCACAAGTACACTTGCGGTGACACTTGCTTGTAAACGAGTGTCTTGGACAGCAGAGCTGTCCGGACACCCGGCAGGGGACCAATCACAATGGTCCCTGCCTTAGAACCCCTGCGATTGGTCAGTCAGATTTGCGCCCTGCGCCCTTCCTTCTGCGCCATGCCATGCGCCCATACAGCAGTTTACTACCACATGTGGGGTGTTTCTGTAAACCGCAGAATCAGGGTAATAAATATTTGAGTTTTGTTTGGCTGTTAACCTTAGATGTGTTGATGAAAAAATGGACTAAAATGGTAAATATGCCAAAAAAGTGAAATTTATAAATTTCATCTCCATTTTCCTTTAATTCTTGTCGAATACCTGAAGGGTTAACAAAGTTTATAAAATCAGTGTTAAGTAACTTGAGGGGTGTAGTTTCCAAAATGGGATCATTTATGGGGGGTTCTACTATGTAAGCCCCACAAAGTGACTTCAGACCTGAACTGGTCCTTAAAAAGTGGGTTTGGGAAATTTTCTTAAACATTTTAAGAATTGCCTCTAAAATTCTAAGCCTTCTAACGTCCCAAAAAATAAAATGACATTTACAAAATGATGCAAACATAAAGTAGACATATGGGGAGTGTTAAATAATAAATATTCTATGAGGTATCACTTTCAATTTTAAAAGCAGAGAAATTGAAATTTTTGAAAATTGTGAATTTTTCAAAAATTTTGGTAAAGTTGGGATTTTTTCATAAATAAAGGTGACATATATTGACTCAAATTTATGACTGTCATGAAGTACAATGTGTCACGAGAAAACAATCTCAGAATGGCTTGGATAAGTAAAAGTGTTCCAAAGTTATTACCACATAGAGTGATACATGTCAGATTTTCAAAAATAAGTCTGGTCACGAAGGTGCAAAATGGCCTGGTCATTAAGGGGTTAATCTTAAAACTGTCCCGTGGGAATACCGTTAATAACTGTTTTCGGATGTGAAGAATCAGCATGCAAGAGCATTAACCGCTGTCTGTTTTCTATACATATCAGTCTCCAATAGCCTATCCTTTCCGACTTTGATTTTAAGATCCAGAAAATCAACCTCCAGAGCCACCTGAAAGGTAAGTTTAATATTCAAAACATTGGAATTCAAGGTTTGCATAAAATTATTCAATTCCTCTCTAGATCCACCCCACAAAAACAGGATGTCATCTATATATAGCATCCAATTATGCATCTTTTCTATCCCTTGGATGTTATCGTCCTGAAAGATCATCTTCTCCCAGGCCCCAAATAAAAGGTTTTGCATATGAAGGGGCGCAGGTGGCCCCCATGGCCATCCCTTGTAGATGCAGGTAATGCTGATTCTTAAAAATAAAAAAGTTATGCCGTAAAACAAAATCCAATAATTCCAAAATAAAATCATTACATTTTGGTTCTTGGTTATTACCTCTCAGGAATTCTGCAGCTGCTCGTAGACCATCCTCCTGTCTTATGCTTGTATACAATGATTCAACGTCTGCTGTAACAATTAACATTTCATCATCCAGATGGATGTTTTTCCAGTCTATTTAAAGCCGCCGTAGTATCCTGAATAAAAGATGGTAGATTAACCACCAGTTGTTGTAAGTGGTAATCTAAAAACCGACTGATGTTCTCGCATAAACTCTCATTACCTGCAACAATGGGGCGTCCAGGGGGGTCCACTCTGTCCTTGTGCACTTTTGGAATAATGTAAAATGTTGGAATTTTGGGATGTGTCATTATTAACATTTCTTTCACTTTCTTAGAAATAATATTTTCTTCTTGTGCTTGATCAATAATGTCATGCAGCTCCTTTTGAAAAATGAAAAGTGGGTTACCTGATAAACTCTTATAACACGCTCTATCTCTCAATAATTTGTACACTTGTTTTTTGTACATTTCAGAAGGCCATACAACAACATTTCCCCCTTTGTCTGCTTGTTTAATGACCACCCTTTTCATTTTACTTAATTCGTCCAATGCTTGAATCTCCTTCAAATCCAAATTATTCCTACCTGGCCTCCTTTCAATTTTGGCAAGATCTTCACTAACAAGCCTAACAAAGATGCCTATGGTTGGGCAAAGATTAAACTGAGGAAAAGTTTGACATTTTTTAATAATTTCTTTTGGTACCACACTTACCTTTGGTTCATCCACATCTTCAATTTCATTAGCTAATTCCTCCAATATCTTTAAAGCTTCTCTTTCCCCCGTACTTTGAAATAAAACATCTTCTTCCATCTTATAATGTAATTTCTTTAAAAGCAGTTTTCATGCAAACAAATGAACATCTTTTGTTACTGTGAATAAATCCATATCAGATGTTGGTGAAAAACTTAAACCTTTCTGCAGGACATTAAATTGATCTGCTGTTAATTCTATGGTAGATAAATTGATTACCTGTAGGGAATCTCCCTTGCCTTTTTTATTTTTATTTTCCTTTTTCTCATCCATCTTTCGTTTACCTCCTTGATTCCTATTGAGCCAATTAGATTGGGTTCTCCTAGGTCTCTGCATTGCTTCTTCACTGGTTGCTCCACTCATCTCAAATGCCGAATTGATGGAGGAAAAAGATAATGTTCGTGACATAGCACCCTCCTGAATATTTTTCTTATGCCATCTGAATACTTTCTTATTATTATAATCTGTGGCATCTCGCTGAAATTTTTCAATTTTTTGCAAAGTAATATCTTTTTCCCATGTGGCGAAACTATTACTAAAATCCTCCTTAAGCTTCGCTATATTTTCAGCAGTGAGATCTCTATCAATTTGTTTCTCCAACACGGCAATCTCCTGTTCAAAGCTCATTAGTTTTCTACTATTGGCTTCCATTATAATGTTGATAAATTCAAAGGAACATTTAGTTGCTGTCTCCTCCCATTTGGCTACCAAATCTTCATCCTCTAATCCAAAACTGGGAAATTTTTGGATCCTCAAACCAGGTGGAATTATTTTTTTGTTCTTATAATTTTCCAATGAGGCCTTATTCCACGATACTTTGTTTTTTTTGTGACAAAGGTTTTTATAATTTCGCATTAATTCTTTTGTCTTTTGTGTAGTATAATTGAAAATAAAATTGGAACCCCCTACTTAATAAATTATTTGCTTGTGTAAGCCATGTCTGTTCCCTGGGTCCTATGTCCATGACGTGGATAATAGATCTGTTATAAAAAATAGCAATTAATAATGTCAAACCAATAAATAATATCCACAATATAAATTCACACAATTATGGAAAAGACTCAATATTAATCAATTATCACAACTCAAAATGAGTACTCCATATTTCCGTTAAAATCATATATTTTATTAAACATGATTAAAATTTAACAAAACAATCACCATTACATGATATAGTAAGGAGACCAAATTACCAAGCACCAGGCACCATAAATCACAAATAAATCGGCCGAAGTCAGTCTCAGAGGAAGTGCGGAAGTGGCTTTTACGTGGATGGTAGCGGTTGGTCATGCGCCGTCTTCATAGGCATATTATATCACATGTAGGCCTTTCGGTAATTTCATTGGCTAGCCTCTCCTTGAAAATATCATTGCGAGATCCCCATGGCCTCTCCTCCTGAAGAAGCTAACGCGAAACACGCATTGAGGGGAAGCGCCATCCATATCACTTCATTCACTTTTGGGTAGGTGTTTCATTCCAATATTGCTTTTTGGCACTTTATGCATTTGTTGCACATGGAGTAGTAGCCTTGGCTACATTAGTCATATATACTGCTATTGCGCTAAATTAGATTTAGCTTTGCTGTTTGTTGCTAGCAATTGGGACTATTATATACAACCTATCCCCTTTATACATTGTGTTATTAGCTAACACTACATTTATGTGTTTTTAGGTGTGATTCCACTGCTATAGGGGCTTATTTTCTGCCCTGATTTATTATATTATGTATAGCAAATAAATGCTGGCTATATTTACTGCATTTTTATATGTGAAGCAACCACCCCTATTACAGAGGCTATTTTTATTGCCATACATATATATTTTTTAATCTGTTTTTGTGGAATATTTCATTGTTGTCTGTAGCCAGCAATATTAGCTATTTATACATTACCCTCGAGTAGCAGGATTTTACACTTTTGTATATGGACTGCCTTTTCAATGGGTCTTTTCAAAAGAAATACTATCCCTGACTAGCGTTCTTCTCTCCCTACACTATCTGTCGCTCCTTGCAGCAGCTCTCCCTGACTCGGTATGAGCCGGTCACATGTCACCGGGTGCTTTATAGCACCCAATGACACGTTCCCGGCCAGCCAATCAATGTAATGCCAGTAGCAAACATGGCTACTGGCATTACAGTGAATGCCAGTACCTCCCCGCATGCTAATTGGCTAATTAGCGTGCGGGGAGGGGACTCGAGCACATGCGGTGTTCGGCCGAACACCGCGTGGACCCGAGCGCCGCCATGTTCGGCCGAATACCATATTCGGCCGAACATGTTCGCTCAACACTAATGATAATCCAATTTTCTGTGTTTTCCTTGTACACTGTGCAGCAGGGTGGCTACTTCTGGTAGGAGGGTGTGCAAATGAACTCTTAGCAGGCATCTTATCTGCAGACAGCTGTTTCGGAGTGATTGCCCCTCACCTGTGCAGAGCAGAGAGTACTGGCTTAACTGGGAAAGAGGCATAAGTCAGGATTTGGGGAATACAATATCTCCTTATGGAGAGCACCTTAAACAATGTGAGGAGCCTAACAGGCCAGGCAGTGCTCCTCTGGAATTCTGGGAAGAGGGTATGCCAATGACCTCTTAGCAGGCTCTGCCTCTGGAACGTTGATTCCAATTGATTCCATAAGCATTTGTTGGACCTCATGAGTTATAATTTAGTCTGCCAAGTTCCACTGTGATGTCTGTCGCTTGGACAAGATAAATAGCATAAAACATTATTCTACCCTTCAAGTCTGACAAAATCCCATTCAGGTGGGAACATAGCCTATTAGTCGGTGAAACACATCTAAATCATTTATGGTGTCCAAAAGATTTTAGACTCTGTTTAAACTGCTTTTCATCTATAATTTTTTAGCCTACAGAGATAAAGCAGTTCAAAGTCCAAAGTTTTTATAGACTCCATTTGCCTCATTAAAGGGAATATCTCATCAGTTTTATGGTGTCCTCACTAAGGGCAGTATAAACTAGTGACAACTCTTAGCAAAACACTGGATCACTTTCTTCAATAGACTTTGCTGCTGTTAAAATCCTGTTCTGGAAAGCTTTAGTGTATGCTGATGAGTCCTAATGTTCATAAGCTCCCAGTAATTCCTACCTACAGTGCCTTGCAAAAGTATTTGGCCCCCTGGAACTTTTCAACCTTTTGCCACATTTCAGGCTTCAAAAAAAAGATATAACATTTTAAATTTTTGGTGAAGAATCAACAACAAGTGGGTCACAATTGTGAAGTGGAACGAAATTTATTGGATCTTATTAAACTTTTTTTGTAATAATAAAACTGAAAAGTGGGGCGTGCAAAATTATTCGGCCAATTTACTTTCAGTTCAGAAAACTCACTCCAGAAGTTCATAGAGGATCTCTGAATGATCCAATGTTGTCCTAAATGACTGATGAAGATAAATAGAATCCACCTGTGTGTAATCAAGTCTCCGTATAAATGCACCTGCTCTGTGATAGTCTCAGGGTTCTGTTTAAAGCACAGAGAGCATCATGAAGACCAAGGAACACACCAGGCAGGTCCATGATACTGTTGTGGAGAAGTTTAAAGCCGGACTTGGATACCAAAAGATTTCCCAAGCTTTAAACATCCCAAGGAGCACTGTGCAAGCGATCATATTGAAATGGAAGGAGTTTTAGACCAATGCAAATCTACCAAGACCCGGCCGTCCCGCTAAACGTTCATCTCAAACAAGGAAAAAACTGATCAGAGATGCAGCCAAGAGGCCCATGATCACTCTGGATGAACTGCAGAGATCTACAGCTGAGGTCGGAGAGTCGGTCCATAGGACAACAATCAGTCGAACACTTCACAAATCTGGCCTTTATGGAAGAGTGGCAAGAAGAAAGCCATTTCTCAAAGATATCCATAAAAAGTCTTGTTTACAGTTTGCCATAAGCCACCTGGGGGACACACCAAACATGTGGAAGAAGGTGCTCTGGTCAGATGAAACCAAAATCCAACTTTTTGGAAACAATGCAAAATGATATGATTGGTGTAAAAGCAACACAGCTCATCACCCTGAACACACCATCCCCACTGTCAAACATGGTGGAGGCAGCATCATGGTTTGGGCCTGCTTTTCATCAGCAAGGACAGGCAAGATGGTTAAAATTGATGGTAAGATGGATGGAGCCAAATACAGGACCATTCTGGATGAAAACCTGTTGGAGTCTGCAAAAGACCTGAGACTAGGATGGAGATTTATCTTCCAACAAGACAATGATCCCAAACATAAAGCAAAATCTACAATGGAATGGTTCAAAAATAAACGTATCCGGGTCTTAGAATGGCCAAGTCAAAGTCCAGACCTGAATCCAATTGAGAATATGTGGAAAGAGCTGAAAACTGCTGTTCACAAACGCTCTCCAT
Organism: Rhinella marina; assembly: GCA_900303285.1. Classification (NCBI taxonomy): domain Eukaryota; kingdom Metazoa; phylum Chordata; class Amphibia; order Anura; family Bufonidae; genus Rhinella; species Rhinella marina. The sequence continues at coordinate 4,763 of ONZH01010806.1, read as the reverse complement.
CCAACCTCAAAGAGCTCGAGCTGTTTTGCAAGGAAGAATGGGCAAGAATTTCAGTCTCTAGATGTGCAAAATTGATAGATACATACCCCAAGCGACTTGCAGCTGTAATCGCAGCAAAAGGTGGTGCAACAAAGTATTAATGCAAGGGGGCCAAATAATTTTGCACGCCCCACTTTTCAGTTTTATTATTACAAGAAAAGTTTAAATGATCTAATAAATTTCGTTCCACTTCACAATTGTGACCCACTTGTTGTTGGTTCCTTTACCAAAAATTTAAAATGTTATATCTTTTTGTTTGAAGCCTGAAATGTGGCAAAAGGTTGAAAAGTTCCAGGAGGCCGAATACTTTCGCAAGGCACTGTACCTACAGCTGATGTCAGTTAGAGAACTCATGAATATCAGGAGTCATCGGCATGTGCTCGTGCTGTTAGGACCCAGGAGTTAGAGCAGTATAAAACTGGTGTCAGACTCAATTTAACCTCTTCTGGACCTCTGCCATACAAGTAAAGTGGAAGTCTGGTCACTAAAGATGATGTCCACTACAAAGCAGAGTGAGCAACATAACCGCCAGGTTTTGTTTTAAACAGCAGACACCTGTAGCTACGGTCTGTTATCAGCATCTGCGAGGCTGTGACCACAGCATCTAGAGGCTTTTCCCCGGGAACACTGCATTCCTGGAGCCCAAACAGCTACCATAGCAATAGTTCCTTTTATAGTCCTTTCTGTGGCATTGTTCCATTAGAACATTGCAAATCTCCCATAGACTGCAATAGTAATTCATTACAGTCTATGGGAGAAGCTATGAGATGACCGCATGTTCAAGTCCCCTAGAGGGACTTTAAAAATTGTAGAGAAAAGTTTTAAAAATATTAAAACAATAATTTGATCCATTCCCTTTCTTCATATTAAAAATAAAAATAAATACATAGTTAAAAAATAAAGATCACAGGTATGGCCATGCCCTAAAATGCCTAAACTAATAAAATCTAAATAGACAAAAAGCAAAATGGCCAATGCTTTGCTGTTTTGTTGCTCAAAAAGTCATGCACTCACACAGCTGTGTATATGTAATTATAAAAAAGTTATGGGGTCAGAATATAGCGATACAAAAAAACCCCTAGTTTTTTCAAAGTTTTTATTTTTTAATATTAAAACATGAAAAAAACAATAACATTTTGATATCTCTGTAATTGTACAAAGTGCAGAATGAAGTTATCATGTCAGTTTTACCACATAGGAAACAGGATAAAAACAAAACCCCTAAAACTGTGGCCAAATTACATTTTTTTTTTGCCAATAGCAGGCCCGCGACGGGGATGATCCTCCCTCGCGTCACTCGATCTGCGTGGTGTGGAGATGCAGTGACAGCCATGTGGGGACCAGGAGCAACATGGATGACAGGAAGCGGGGTAAGTATAATCTATATGAGGTGCCCGGGCATTGGGGGGAATCATTATAGGGGTTGGATAACCCCTTTAAGTCTATTCTTGCAGAACAGATGGAAATGTTAAGAGTGAATTATATATCTACAATATGTAACCCTCTGCCATATATTAATATCAGTAGTTATGCTAGTGCAGATTATCTACAAGCATTGTTGGAAGGGGTCCAATGACATCTATTTATTGAGAATATACGTTACATTTATTAAACCCCCGATCATACATTTTACAGAAAAGCCTGAGTACATATATTTCTGAAACTGATCTGTAATTACAACCAGCAGAATACTGAAAGCGTTAACTAAACAATACATGGTATTTTTTTTTTTCAAATGAGTCTCCTGGTAATAAAGACTATCCACATAGCCATAGCTTTGTGAATAGCAGCTATCTGGATGCTGTTCTAATTCCGTGATGAAAAATACTTTTCTGTAAAGTGTATAATTACCCTCTGCCACTCTTCCGTCTCCTATGGTTTCTCATCTTCTCCAATAATGGAGAACAGCCGAACAGAAGTTAAAAATAAAGGGCTTTTCACAATGTAGCAGCCGGCACATAAAGCACATATAATGATGATCCTGTGAAGGCCCATTATTTCCACTCTCTTGCTATTTGCTGCAGAAGCAGAGTCGCTGTGTTTAAGACTGCTGAAACGGAGATGCTTGGTTCTGCCAAATGAATCACAGCAGAGCAATCCAGAGGTTGACAAGAGAAGATATCTCTGACAAGCATGTCGAGCTTCTCTTTATTTCTGTCTTTCAGTTTTTTTTACTTGTTCACACTGGCCATACATTTAAAAAAGTGGATACATTATCATACGGGGAGTCACCTGCAAGCCAACAAGTCAACAGTCATTATTAATTAATAAAAAAAGAAAAAAACATTGATCGCACATTCATATGGTATGCATTGATCCATAAATGCTTCTCAGCATAATAAATAGTACAAATAGTATACAGACCCCTGATATACGTACTGTATATGAGGTATTGGTATACGTTTTTATCAAAATTCATAAGCCCACTCACCACGCCAACGTTGTCTTCTCGAGTGGGACCTACTCTAATTAGGTGTGGCACCACGTGTCAACCATCAACGCTGCAGCACTGAACCAGCAGGCGGCTGGACCCAGCAGTCAAACACCACCCTTGCTGTTAGAAAAAGCCATCCAGGCACTGGGCCCCACCAACCCACCAGCACGGCACCACAGCAACAACAGCAACAATGCAGTACCGCACATTGTGAACAGATGTCAAAAGCTCACCTTTCCATGTGCTCTCAGGAATTCCAGTTGAGAACTGGTGGGATATTATTAACCCTTATGCAGACTCCTGCTATTTAAAATCACCTGGGCTGAATGGGGGAGTGTTGATACCATGGGAGAAAGAAAGACACTAATGAAATAACCAAAAAAAGAGAAAAACATGGATCGCACATCCACATGCTATGCATTGTTCTGTAAATGCTTCTCAGCACAATTAGTGTGAGGAATGCCACTGTGATTCACTGTATCAGCCAGAGCCACTACCATTCCCATCCTCCGCTACGGCTCCTCTCCAGATTGCAACACATGTAAGTCACATGCAACACTTTGGCATCATCGCCAATCCCAGTCACTGCCGGCAGGTGCTGGCTGTATTTTACAGCAGGTACCCGCCAGACATGGAGCGAGGTCAGCATTTGAGCTCGCTCCATACAACCACTTAAAATGTGGTAAGTAGTTGTATAGAGCGAGCTCAAATGCTGACCTCGCTCCATGTCTGGCGGGTACCTGCTGTAAAATACAGCAAGCACCTGCCGGCAGTGACTGGGATTGGCGATGATGCCAATCCCGGTTATTTAAACCCTCAGATACTGCTATAAATAGTGACCATTGGGGGTTAGACAGAGGGAAGAGGCTCTTTTAATCTTTCTATTGGAGCCCCCATGGGAAAACCACTCTAATCTTTTGCCATGACAGCCTAAGGCTGAAGGTTCCCAGATCTGTACTAGATAGTGTTTCAGAATTCCATAAAATGCAATTAATTTGTATTGCAGTCTATGTGACAAGTGATCAGAAGATTGCAGAGTCAAGTACCCTAAATGGACTAAAAATTACGGTGTAAGGGAGGGTTTAATTGACATCATCGCCGATCCCAGTCATGTGCCAACAGGTGCTTGTTGTATTATACAGCACATACCTGCCACATATGGAGCGAGCTCAGCATATGAGCTTGCTCCATACAACCACTTAACGCTAATGATGTACATGTTCTGCAACCCGGAGAGGAGCCATAGTGGAGAATGGGAATCGTAGTGGCTCTGGCGTTCAGTGACTTTCCTCACACTGTTTCTCCCTAAGGCTGTCCAGTGAAAGGAGGGCACACCCTTTCTTCCCCAGGGGTACACCCTCATTTGGGGGGCTCCAGCCTGATGGTAGTTGAGGTGCCCATGACATTAAAGAGGACCTTTCATGGGATTATGGGTTACAAACTGGTATACTTACCAGATAGAGCGGCCCCTACAGATGCCAGCACTTTTTTTTTCTAAAATACCCCTCTGTTTTTGGCGCCTGATATTTTAATTTAGGGTATGGGTACATGGAGGAGGAGACAGCCGAGTTTCTCAATAGGTGTCTCCTTCGCCCTGGGTGTAGTTGTAACGCCTCCCGGGGGTCCCAGGCGGCGCACGCGTACTTACCGCTGCGGCCGGCGTTCTCGCTCTTTGCTGCCGTGATGTTTGTTGCTTGGTCAGTGTGAAGTCTTGTTCTCTTGCCCTGGGCTCCAGGTGCTGCATTTTATTAGGTCAGCTCCCTAATTGGTTCCTCCCCTTTCCTCCTGTCTGTAACTATATAAGTCCTCCTTGGACACTTACTCCTTGCCTGAGCGTTATAAGTCATCCTGACTTGCGAAGGTTCCTGTATTGCCTTAGTCCTGCTGTAGTGTGAACAATGCTCTAGTCCTGCTGTTGTTTGTACAATACTATCCAGTACCTGGCTTCTGTTCCTGGCTCCTGTTCGTGGTTCCTGTTCCTGATTCCCGCCCCTAGCTGATCCTCTCCGGTCTGCTTCCAGTGCATTGCTGACTCCAGTCATCCTTCCACATCTTCTCCCTTGGTGTGTCTCTGTCCTGCGTATCTGTCTCTCTGGTGTTTTGCACCTTAGTACTCTGTCCGTCTGGCCAGCTGTCACGAGTATTGTCTCACCCCAAGAGGTAGCGACCTGGTGTACCTCCTCAGGAAAGCCTATCCCCACCATCAGGGGTACTGTGAAGAACGGGAGGTACACTTAGACAATGCCCTTAGGGGAAGACATTCTCGTGACACAGTGGATCCACATCCACT
>ONZH01010805.1:0-25044 GCA_900303285.1 Rhinella marina | reverse complement strand
GAACCAGAATCCAAGAAAGCCTGTCCAACACGTGAGGCTGACTGGAAAGAGACGGTGCAGGGCAAAAATACTCTAGAAACATTAGAGGGTACCTGAGCTCCTAGACAGTCCTCCCGATAACTGTCTAGGAGCGGAAGTTTTCCTGCTGAGGTTTTCTTCGGACAGGACTTCAGCAGATGATCCGGACTCCCGCAGTAGAAGCACAAATGATTCCTCGTACGATGTTCCCTTCTCTGCTTAGGCGTAATACTGCCGAGTTCCATCGGTTCCGGTCCGGATTGGTTGGAGACCGGATTGAGGATCGGCTGAGGAGCAGGAGACACCCGAGGAGGTCGCCTGGATCTTAGACGTCTATCTGCCCGGACGGCCAGGGTCATAGCTTCGTCAAGTGTTTTAGGTTCAGCATGGGCTAACAACAAATCCTTCCCATGGTCAGACAATCCAGTCATGAAAAGGTCTTTCAAAGCCCTATCATTCCACCCGGAATCGGTCACATATTGTCTAAAACTAGCACAGTAATTTTCTGCCATCTGTCCACCCTGACGTAGAGACAATAACTGGGATACAGCTAACGCTGGGCAATCTGGCTCATCATATATCTGACCCAGCGCAACAAAAAACTCGTCAAGGTGTGAGCGCAAAGGAGAGGCAGTGGGTAAAGAAAAGGCCCAGGTTTGGGGGTCTCCGCGCAGGAGAGACATAACCAAACCCACCTTTTGCGCTTCAGTTACGAACGACCGAGGTCGTAAAGAAAAATACAAAATACATCCTTCCCGAAACAGAAAAAATTTCTTACGGTCACCGTAAAAAAAAATCAGGAAGGGGGACCTTAGGTTCAGGTGCAGGTGTGGGAACCTGGGGTGCAGACACAGGAGCCGAGGCCTGCATGTTTTCCTGAACCTGAAGGCGTATAGCAAGATCCTGAATCAAATTGGTCAAGGACTGGACCTGAGCTACCACCACTGACATTTGCTCCATAGGTGGAATAAACGTAGCTGGCAGTATACAGGTTACAGGTATTTTCTGGCTGGTTTTTCTGTCAAGGTTGGGATAAACAGACAACAGAGGAGCGTGTGCCCTGAGCTTACCCAACCCTCTGTCCCTGCCTATTGCCTCACCCACGCTAAACCGTGGGGCGACAACCACGAGGACTGCGAAATACACTGTATAAGGTGCAGGGAACAGGGAACAACAAACAAGACAGACAAAACACCAAATGGATCGTCAGGAAGCCGCGTCAAAACCAGGAAAAACAAAGTACAAAATCGGAAGACAGTAGAGAAGTCAGATACAAGCCAAGGGTCAAATCAGCAGTCAGGATACACAAAACAACGCAAGCAGGAATAGCAAGGAATTGCAAAAACCAGCAAGGAGCAGAGAGAAAGATAGGTATATAAGCAGGAAGATATCCCACCCCCAGGTTCTGAATGGACCAGATTCAGAGAAGCCACTCAGCCAGCACCTGAGTATTAACCCTGAGTAGACAAACCAAACATGAAGCTGGGCGTTGGCTCTAAAACAACCCACAGTGTGAACATGGTTCAAGGCAAGGCGTAGGCACTAAACAGAAACACACAAAAACTCAGAATACCAAGCAAAACATAGACCCTATGTTCTCCGATGACCAGACCTGACATGTGATCCCTGAGCTCTCCCCAACCCCTGTCCCTGCCTAATTGCCTCCGTGTCCTAGGCGACACGGCGGCAACCACGAGGACTGCAATTACACTTACTAAGGTGCAGGGAAAAGGGACAACAACAGAGACGAACAAAACACAGAAGAATGGTCAACAAGCCGCGTCAGAAAACCAGAGATAACGTAAGTACAAATCAGAAGACGGTAGAGTAGTCAGGTACGAGCCAAGGGTCAAATATAGCTGTCAGGATACACACGATACAAGAGCACAAGCAGGTATAGCAAGGATTTGCAAAGAAGAAGACAGGCATTTATGCAGGAAGATATCCCACCCCCAGGTTCTGAATGGACCAGATTCAAGAAGCCACTCAGCCCAGCACCTGAGTATTAACCCTATGTAGACAAACAAAAACATGAAGATGGGCGTTGGCTCCAAAACAACTCCACAGTGTGAACATGGTTAAAGACAAGGCGTAGGCACTGAACAGAAACACACAAAAACTCAGAATACCAAGCAAAAATAGAAAACCTATGTTCTCCGGTGACCAGACCTGACATGCTATACATGTTAGGAATATAAAAAAGAAAATTAAAGAATAACCTAAAGGTGATACAAAGTACTCGACTGCAATATGTGAATGCGTAGTGATGACAGTTCTTGTGAATTCAAGTGTTTAAAATCTTTGATGTGTAACTACTCTTAAATCTTGTGAAATTAAAATAACATAAGTTGCTGATGTCCTTAGCTTGAGCTTAACTAACTTTATTAACACTTTTAACTCCCATTAATATTACACAGACCATTACATCACAAATTTACTGTAATAGAAAAGACAATTAGATGTCATCAGAAAATAACCTATTGTTTAAATCGTGTTTTTATGTTTAACATATTTTTAAATAATTTTTGATGGTGTTATTTTGAATTTTCCATGTCAACATCTATATTTAATTTACAAAAACATACAATCCTGCAGTTTTCTCACTGGCCACTAAGCCTAATAATAGGCACCACTTCTTGGTCTGTACTTTAATGCAGTTATCTGCCTATCTGTCATTCTAATCCTGCCTGTAATTATATCACCTCTGAGTATAGATAAGACAGGATCCACCATTCACAGTAACTGATTGTCAAAGCTTATCTATTCTTTCCTTGTACAATGACCTCTGTACAGGTCACAGAGCATGCCTAGAAGACTCTCCCATAGAAATGAGGTCCTCTCCTGACCATTGTGTCTATGGCCCATGGGATACCATAAAGAAATTTTCTTAATGCTGTGTAAATGGCACTGTAGGGAGAGAGACTATGGCACTGAGTGGAGGGAGTTTGCATTGGGAGGGAGGGTGGGGGGAAGCTGATGTCACTGGGAGAAGGGGGAAACTGATGGCACTGGGAGAAGGGGGAAGCTGATGGCACTGGGAGAGGGGGGAAGCTGATGGCACTGGGAGAGGGGGGAAGCTGATGGCACTGGGAGAGGGGGGAAGCTGATGGCACTGGGGAGGAGGGAAGCTGATGGCACTGGGAGAGTTGGGAAGCTGATGGCACTGGGAGAGTTGGGAAGCTGATGGCACTGGGAGAGGGGGGAAGCTGATGGCACTGGGAGGGGGGTGATGGCACTGGGAGAGGGGGGAAGCTGATGGCACTGGGAGAGGGGGGAAGCTGATGGCACTGGGAGAGGGGGGAAGCTGATGGCACTAGGAGAGGGGGAAGCTGATGGCACTGGGAGAGGGGGGAAGCTGATGGCAGTGGGAGAGGGGGGAAGCTGATGGCACTGGGAGAGTTGGGAAGCTGATGGCACTGGGAGAGGGGGGAAGCTGATGGCACTGGGAGAGGGGGAAGCTGATGGCACTGGGAGAGGGGGGGAGCTGATGGCACTGGGAGAGTTGGGAAGCTGATGGCACTGGGAGAGGGGGAGGGGGCTGATGGCACTGGGAGAGGGGGAAAGCTGATGGCACTGGGAGAGTTGGGAAGCTGATGGCACTGGGAGAGGGGGGGGGCTGATGGCACTGGGAGAGTTGGGAAGCTGATGGCACTGGGAGAGGGGGGAAGCTGATGGCACTGGGAGAGGGGGGAAGCTGATGGCACTGGGGTGACCGAAGAATGTTGGGGACTAATGTCAGGGGTGCTGGTTTGAAACCCTCTTAAAAAATAACTCCTTAAAGGGTTTGTATACACTAATTTCTGAGACTGGCAGGACCTTTGTTGGTGATCATACTTACCTGATCCCCAGTGCTCGTTTGCTCCCCAGCCTCCGTTGCTTGTCTTGAGTACCTTCATGAAAACGTCCTGTTTGATGCCGTTACAACCAATAACTGATTACTGCTTCCTTTGCATTATGTTAAATGGTCATGTGATGCAAGGGGAGCAGATCTCCACTGTGGCCAGTAATTGGCTGCAGCGGCATCAAGATAAAAGTTTTCATGGTGAAACCCAAGACAAGCAGCGCAGGCCCGGAAACTAATGAGACAGGACCCAGGGCCTAGGGATCAAGGAAGCATTATCACAAACGTGAATCTGTATGTCTGAGAAAATAGTGCACAACCCCTTTAACTGTGTGGCCTGTAGCCTAGGAAACCTCATGCTCCTAAGCGTCCCAGTTTTTTAATTTTTTTTTTATTGGAGCACTACAGTAGCCATGGGGGAGTGAGAGTCAGTGAGGGAGAGTCAGAGGGAGAGAGAACAGTGAGGGGGTGTAATGAAGTACGGTGAGCCTCAAGATTGAAGGAGTTAGAAAAACGAAAAGAAGAGACATATGGGCAACTACACAGGGTAAGACACGTCTTTTTTTATTATACCATAATTGTATGCATTTTAAATTTGGCGACTAAAAATTTCATTTGGCTCCTAAATTTTTCAGGTTAGGAGCCAATGGCTCCTTGATATTTTTTTTAGTCTGGAGCACTGTATAGGGTGTCCTCTGTATAGTGCGGTGTGTGTGTGTGTGTATAGGGTCTCATCTATATAGTGTGGTGTGTGTATAGGGTGTCCTCTGTATAGTTCGGTGTATGTGTATAGGGTGTCCTCTGTATAGTGGAGTGTGTCAATATAGGGTGCCATCTATATAGTGTGGTGTGTATACAAGGGCGTAGCTAAAGGCTCATGGGCCCTGGTGCAGAGTTCAGCTTGGGCCCCCCTTCCCTCAGTGCTTTGTGTTCTTATTATGCGGCACAAGGTTCTTTGGGCCCCCTAAGGCTCCTGGGCCCGGTAGCGACTGCTACCTCTGCACCCCCTATAGCTACGCCCCTGTGTGTATAGGGTGTCATCTATATAGTGCGGTGTGTGTGTATAGGGTGCCATCTATATAGTGTGGTGTGTATAGGGTGTCATCTGTATAGTGCGGTGTGTGTGTATAGGGTGCCATCTATGCGGTATTAGTATTTTCAGAGGAACTGTTTCTGCAGTATAGTATTGGGGAGCAGAGTGGGCACAGTATTGGGGGTGGCAGGATGGGGTGTTCAGAAGGTGGGAGGAGGATGGTAGAAAAGTAGGAAACTAAGATGCCTGTTTGTCAATCTCTGCAGAGACAAGAGATAGCTGAAAGAAATCATCATGGTGGTCTGGTCGGAATAGAGAAGATGAGGAAAGAGAACATCACTGGATGTTAGAGGTATGTAGTACTGTGTTACCCTTCATTTTCTGGAGCTCTATATGTAATTTTTTCCAACTATGTCTTTAAAGGGGTTATATGACCCCTATAATAACCCCCCCAATGCCCATGCCCCTCATATAGATTATACTTACTCTGTTCCCCAGCACCCGCTGCAATAGCAGGCTGCGACGGGGATGAGCTTGCCTATCGTCACCCGTGATGCTATGGAGGCTCCCCCCCCCCCCAAGCCCCCAAGTCACTGGATGTTTTGATCCACATGACAGGGAGATGCAGTGGCGGCCGTACGGGGATCAGGAGCGACGGGAGTGCAGGGGAGCGCGGTAAGTATAATCCATGTTTTAGATGTTGGATAACCCCTTTAACAGTAGGGTTCAAACGAGGAGTTAGGTTGAGAATTTGAAAAGGGGGAAGGGTTGCCGTTTTCATTTTTGCCTCAGGCAGCAGAAGGCTAGATGCTCCCCTGCCCCTGGCCACAAAGCATTGAGGGAAGGGGGAAGCCCAAGCTGAACTCTTGCACCAGGGCCCATGAGCAATTAGCTACGCCCCTGACCACAATCTTGAACTATTATCTGCAGTAATACGTTTTCAAACCAGCACTTGGATCTGAATAATGAGGTTGACATACATGCCCAGTTCCATCCTTCAACTGCAACCAGATGCAGCAGAAAGGACACACACCCTTAGAAAGTGAACAACCCCTGAGCGTCTAGCTTGAAATAAATTTAGCAGAGCAATTGCAGAAATTAATGGGCTATTCTCTGGATCCATGTGAGGTACATGGCTGGTTTGTTAGAAAGAGACTGGCATGTACTATGTGATATTTGATGTTCATTTTTTATATTACTCATGGGATAACCCCTTTAACTTCTTTTATTATTTCAGAACATCTCTTTTGCCTTGGGCAGATTTTTCAACAACTGAGAAAACCACTTTAAATTCTACTACAGCTACAAGTCTGTGTATGTTTGTTGGTTTATTTGTCCATGCAGATTCTCCTGCAATGGGTGCTATACATGTTAGGAATATAAAAAAGAAAATTAAAGAATAACCTAAAGGTGATACAAAGTACTCGACTGCAATATGTGAATGCGTAGTGATGACAGTTCTTGTGAATTCAAGTGTTTAAAATCTTTGATTTGTAACTACTCTTAAATCTTGTGAAATTAAAATAACATAAGTTGCTGATGTCCTTAGCTTGAGCTTAACTAACTTTATTAACACTTTTAACTCCCATTAATATTACACAGACCATTACATCACAAATTTACTGTAATAGAAAAGACAATTAGATGTCATCAGAAAATAACCTATTGTTTAAATCGTGTTTTTATGTTTAACATATTTTTAAATAATTTTTGATGATGTTATTTTGAATTTTCCATGTCAACATCTATATTTAATTTACAAAAACATACAATCCTGCAGTTTTCTCACTACGACACTAAGACTAATAATAGGCACCACTTCTTGGTCTGTACTTTAATGCAGTTATCTGCCTATCTGTCATTCTAATCCTGCTTGTAATGATATCACCTCTGTGTATAGATAAGACAGGATCCACCATTCACAGTAACTGATTGTCAAAGCTTATCTATTCTTTCCTTGTACAATGACCTCTGTACAGGTCACAGAGCATGCCTAGAAGACTCTCCCATAGAAATGAGGTCCTCTCCTGACCATTGTGTCTATGGCCCATGGGATACCATAAAGCAATTTTCTTAATGCTGTGTAAATGCTGTTAAGCACAGCTCAGGCAAGATGGCCGCCCCCATAATCATGTTCAGAAATAGAATTTAAAAAATTCTTTAATTGGAAAATAAAAACAGATTAGAAAAAATGTGTTTCAACTGGCAGACACATTTCCTTTAAATAAATACGTGTTACATTTAATACATACATTATTGCTGCTTTACCACCAGTCTCTCTGTAGCCATGACAGTCCCAACTATGCCATGTGACTGCTGAGACCCTTGATTGGCTGCAGCAATCACATGGGGTAGTCAGGGTTCATAATCACAGCAGCCGTGGAATCATAGACCAATGAGTGGCACTGGATTGGCAGTGCTGGAACTATCGGCAAGGTGAGCAAAGTTTCTTTTGTTATTTTTAAACACTCCTTGACAATACAGAAATATTGGGGTCTCTGTAAACCCATTTAAGCCTGTGTTTTGGCATGTGATAGAGACACCAGGAAAAAATATTCATGACCAGGAGGAAACACACAAACTCTGTTGAGATGTTGCTTTACTCAGATTCTTATTCAGATTCCAGCCGCTGATCCCATCCACCCACCCATTATTATAGAAGCTGTGAGATCAATGACTTTGCCATCAAAGTTTGCCATCAAAGTATGCTGAGTCGCCATTCAGTCTATGGAGATGATGGAAACAGCCCTAGCAGTCAGCACCCCACCAATTTAACATTCATCACCTATCCAGTGGTGATAAATATATGTGGCTGGAATACCCCCTTCAAAATGAAACATTGCATTCAATATTAATAGATCATAGTTTAGCTTTTATTAACCCCTTAGTGACCACCCATACGTGTTTTTACGGTGGTCATTAAGGGGCCGTAGGCTGGGCCACCGCTTTTTTTTATGGCAGCCCAGTTTAAGCGCTGCACAGATTACGGGGACCTGGCTCTTACATGAGAGCCGCGGCCCTGCTCTAACAGTCCGGACCAGCAGGAGTGCTAATCCGGGCTGTTTAACACTTTAAATGCCGTGGGCAATGGCGCCCACCGCATGTAAGGTGCTGACAGAGGCACCCTGCAAATGCGATCTTGGAGTGCCAATGTGTGTAAAGGCTGGCTGGGGTCTTGTGTAGGCCCCAGACCAGCCTTGAGTAATTTTAATCAGGCTGTGCCTCTCTTGCGCAGCCTGCTGGTCAATGTCAAAATAGCATTTCCATTAAAATGCAATGCACTATAGGGATAGTGCATTGCATTTTAAAAGCAATCAAAATACTGGCTCACAGTACTGAAGATGGCTTTTTCACTAGAAATCATGATGCACAAGTGTCTAAGAGGTCATCGTTTTTCTCTTCTCACAGCACACTGGAACAAACAGAGTTAACATGGCACTATTCACAGGAATCTACTTCCGGCAAGTTGGCTGTTTTTTTACTCCAGAGCTGGCTTCTCCACATGTCCTCTGCTGCTCCAAGGTGCAGAGAATAGGAAGTGCAAGTTAGCTACCCCTGCTCCAGGCTGCTCTTGCCTACTGCTTTTCTTGAATCCCTCTAGACATTGAGGAGGTACACTAATTTGCAAGCACCACTCACTCTCCACTATCGCTCCACTGCCAGTTAACTACAATGCAGATTTGCTGGCTCATTTGCAACATCTCCCTCTGCTCTCTGCATATTTCTAACAAGAGGTCCTGTTGTTAGCAGGATGTGCTCTACAGCGTGAGGACAACTTAGACACAGGGGCGGTGTTGGGCACCACACATCCTATGCATTTGCATAGGGCCCCCGACGTCCAAGGGGGCCCCCACGCTCCGCTCTTGTGCTGGTGTCCAAGACCGCCCGCCCAGCTGTCACATACTGCATTTGTCCGAATGCGTACTCATTTTATAAATTAGTACGCTAATGCGTACTAATTTATAAAATGCATACACATTAGTGTACATACTAAAATATGCATATGAATTAGCGTGCAGATTTGAAAAAGCGCACGCAAATTCCACCCGAGCATGCTCTAGTCCCAGTCTTTGATGTGGGGGGGGGCGTGCCATTGTCATCAGAGGGCGTGTCATCAGGGGCGTGACGCGTCATTGGGGGGTGGGGGCCCCCGGACATAACTTCGCTTAGGGCCCCAGAAATGCCAAGACCGCCCCTGCTTAGACACGATCCCTCTGACTCAGTCCAGTGTTTCTGCATATCGGTAATGTAGAGATGAGCAATCTGCAAGCCGCATGTTATAGAAGAAGAGGAGCTGAGCAGATTGATATATATATATATATACTAGCAGAAAGACCCGGCTTCGCCTGGGTATATTTAATCTATTTCATTTAATGTTTCTGTGTGTCGTTGCAGAGAGAAAGTCATCCTCCCTCCCATCCCTGCAGCTGGCAGATGTTGATTTTTACCTTCAATTGTTCAATCTCCATTGGCTGCGGAGTGGGAGGGGTCGTGACCTGACCGTGTCGGGGGCGTGACATAGCAAGACCTGGGGCGGGGTTTTAAGTCCTTCTTTTGATGGTGGCCAGAATTACAGGTCGATGCCATGGTAATTTATGAGGACACGCCATGGGCAACAGTGGAAGAAAACATTGCTTTGCACGGGTATATTTAATCTATTTCATTTAATGTTTCTGTATGTTGTTACAGAAAGAAATCCAACCTCCCTCCCACCCCTGCAGCTGACAGAAGTTGATTTTTACCTTCATTTTTTTAATCACCGTTGGCTGCGGAGTGGGAGGGGGCGTGGCCCGACAGAGTCGGGGCGTGGTTTCGCGGGATCTGGAGTGGGGTTTTAAGTCCTTCTTTTGAGGGTGGCATGAATTACAGGTCAATGACATGGTAATTTATGAGGACCCACAATGGGTAGCAGTGGAAAAAAACATCTTTTATTAGTACTGAACGGTCGTAGTCTAAAATTAGTCTATTTCATCTACAATTTTTATGTGTCGTTGAAGAGAGAAATTCACCCTCCCACCCCTGCAGCTGATTTTTTTCAATCCCTGTTGCCTGCGGAGTGGGAGGGGGCGTGGTCTTACAGTGTTGGGGGCGTGGCTTAGCAAGGTGCTTCGAACGGTTGTAGTCTGAAATTAGTCTATTTCATCTAAAATTTTGTGTGTCGTTGCAGAGAGAAATTCACCCTCCCACCCCTGCAGCAAACAGAAGTTTATTTTTCCCTTCATTTTTCCAATCCCCGTTGGCTGCGGAGTGGGACGGGGCATGACCTGACAGAGTTGGGGGCGTGGCTTAGCAAAGCGCTTCACATAGGTGATTTAATCTATTTCATTTAATGTTTCTGTGTGTCATTGCAGAATGGCTGCGGAGTGAGAGGGGGCGTGGCCTGACAGAGTTGGGGGCGTGGCTTAGCAAGACGCTTCGAACGGTTGTAGTCTATAATTAGTCTATTTTATCTAAAAATGTTGTGTGTCGTTGCAGAGAGAAATTCACCCTCCCACCCCTGCAGCAAACAGAAGTTTATTTTTACCTTAATTTTTTCAATCCCCGTTGGCTGCGGAGTGGGAGGGGGCGTGGCCTTACAGAGTTGGGGGCGTGGCTTAGCACGACACTTTGAACGGTTGTAGTCTATAATTAGTCTATTTCATCTAAAATTTTTGTGTGTCGTTGCAGAGAGAAATTCACCCTCCCACCCCTGCAGCAAACAGAAGTTTATTTTTACCTTCATTTTTTCAATCCCCATTGGCTGAGGAGTGGGAGGGGGCGTGGATTAGCAAGACGCTTCGCATGGGTGGATTTAATCTATTTTATTTAATGTTTGTGTATGTTGTTGGAGAAAGAAAGTCAACCTCCCACTCATCCCTGCAGCTGACAGAAGTTGATTTTTACCTTTATTTTTTTCAATCTCTGTTGGCTGTGGATTGAAAGGGGTGTGGCCTGACGGAGTCAGGGGTGTGGCTTAGTGAGACCTGGGGCGGGGGTTTTAAGTACTTCTTTTAGGGTGGCCTGAATTAAAGGTCGATACCATGCTTATTTATGAGGCGACGCAATGGGCAGCAGTGGAGGAAAACATCTTTTATTACTACTGAACTGTAGTAATAAAAAAAACATAAGTTATATTTATGGTAACCGGAATACCTTTAACAGTGTCAGTAAATAGAAATGGATGAGATCCTCAGCTGCTGATAATTACCTGGTTGTTATGGAAACCTGCCCTCCCTGTGTGTGTCTTTGCAGAGAATGGCAGTTGGAGTTTAAAACCAAAGTTCCCAGTTGTAATGTTGGCTAATGGAGATCATATTTTGGGAATATCTCAGGAACGGTATGTCCAAGAGAGATGAGACCTGGTCTAAAACCTTCCCGGACACCTGATGTACCTGTGTGCCGAATTTGGTGAAAATCGGTCCAGTAGTTTGGTCGCGCATAGAGAACAGACAGACAGACAGACAGAAACTCATTTTTATATTATTAAGAGATATATATATATTTTTTGCAGGAAAAAATTCTGTAAAACTTGTAATTTATATTATACATTTACATCTCTGCTTTTTCTAAATTAAGACCACCCCCATGAACAGCTCTCAGTACACTAATTGATAGCATTCTCTGTGTAATATGGAAGAAACAGAGTACTAAGAGATTAGGAGCAGGTCCAATGCTCCTGTTTACACTGTGTCAAAAAAAACAAAAGTATCTCTGGCTCTAAACATCTCTTCCAATAGAAACACAGAGCACTCGGGGACTCACCACCACCACCTCAGAAGAGATTGAGGGTAAGAAGGCCTCCTGTTCAGTCCTGTATCTCCTTCCACCGACTCTACATACACGCCCGGCACAGATGTCTTGCAATCACTGCTTGCCACACCAGCAGTAGGAAGTTACTCCCAGTTGAGCTCAGTATAGATGTTCACTTGCTCATAGGTATTCACACCATGCAGTGGTAGATCTTATCCACCAGGGAGTCACTGTGTGGAGAAGGCAAAGAGACAGTGCAGACTGACAGGAACAGTTAAACTCATAGGTTTAATCCATACTCACAAAAGTCCAAAGTATAAAAACATGTAACCAACACTGTTAAAACTCCCGACCCAAGGTTTTGCACACTATCGGCTTTTTCCGGGGCCTCAGCAGTCCAGCTTGGTGTAGTGGCCACCACAACAGGGTGACAATAAACAGTAACCCATATCAGCAATGTTTTTTTTGCAAAAGATACATATTTTCTTGTACGGTGGAGGGGGACTTAGTTTCAACCTTGTTCAATATTTTCCAGTTTTAATTGTAATATGAGATCAAATAGGACCAAGAGGAAGGTTAATGTTCCTTTAATAGCCAACACAAACACATTTCACTGCTTATCATTTCCTGATGCAAACTGTAGCCAAATTGAAAATGAAATGGTTGTATATCAGGCTGCATATAATTTTACTTTAGTTTCAAGTAATATTTATTTGATTGATTGCATATAAGTAGAAGATAACAAAGAAAAAGTATACAATGTATATATCACTATATTACCAGAGTTGATAGAAAGTATCTTTGAAAGAAAGTATCAATCATTAAACTGTAACAATTAAAGAACAGTGTGGTCTCATCATTTATCATGGTATATTTAGAACAGATATTATTGAAAAATGAGGGGCGTAGCCCTCAGGGTCTCTCCCAGTCAGAGGGAAGAAGGGACAGGAGATAGGGGTGCTTTAAAAGTCTTCTATGTTTAGTGCATAGACAGAAAGTACTGCAGATTAGGAGATTTAGAGCAATTTAGCCAGGGGTTCCATATTTGTTGGTAACGTTCTATAGAATCTGTTAATGTAGCGTTTAATTTCTCGTATAATGCTATACGGTTAACTCTATGTATAACCGCTGACATAGAAAGAGAGGGAGTTCTCCATCTAGATGCTATATGTATCCTAGCAGACATCAGTATATATTGAAGGAGTTTATATGCAGTATTGTTAACCGTTTGTGGCTTAAGGCTGAGGAGATATATCGGTATTGATAAAGGTATATCTTTCTTAAATACTTCAAACAAACCTCTTCCTATATTAGACCAGAATCTACGGACTACCGGACAAGTCCACCATATATGAAGAGTTGTACCTGTTTCCTGGCATCCTCTAAAGCATAGGGGAGAAACACTTGGGTATATTTGATGTAGTCTAGATGGTACTAAGTAGACTCTATGCAGGACTTTTAGTGATGTTTCCATAAGTGTAACCTGCCAACTACCCTTACTTATTGCTGTACAGCATTCGTACCACTGTTCTAGCATGAGGGTTTCTCCCAAATCCACCTCCCATCCATGCATATATGCCAGTTTGGTGTCTGGAAGTGGTGAGTTCAGGACTGGATAAATAAAGGATAGGGTACATCTCTCTAAAGCCCTATATTTGCAAAGTCTCTCAAATACAGTGTAGTCTATTACTCTATGTACCTGAATCTGGGAGGTTAAGAAATGAAAGATTTGGGTAGTTCTGAAAAGCTCAGAAGACGGAGGGGAGAAAGCAGAAGTAAAATATGCTCTGGACATGAGCTTAGATCGGATTAAAAAATCACCAACGTATCGTAATCTAGTATGTTTCCACCAAGTAAATGCTGTCGGTGGTAAACCTGGCGGGAATAGGGGGTTTCCAAATAAGGGTAGCATGAGTGTAATATGGCTTTGTAGTTTGTATTTAAACCGCACTTTCCTCCAAAGTTGCAGCATAAGGTATGGGATTTTTGCAGCTGGGTCTACTGATCCCAAAGGGGCGTCTGGAGACCAAATTAACGCTAATGGGGATGTTGGTTGTAACAAATCGGACTCTAAAACAACCCATTGTGGTGGGTTAGGGCCCGTATGAAATGACACTAGCTGGGTCAATGTGGCTGCTAAGTAGTATTTATATAGATGGGAAACTGATAGTCCTCCTACCCGTTTATGAAGGTACATGGTATTCCTGGCCATACTTGGTTTTTTATATGCCCATATAAAATGGAATATTTCTGTCTGTAGGGACTTAAGGGCCTTA
Source organism: Rhinella marina (assembly GCA_900303285.1). Classification (NCBI taxonomy): domain Eukaryota; kingdom Metazoa; phylum Chordata; class Amphibia; order Anura; family Bufonidae; genus Rhinella; species Rhinella marina. Next base: position 11,147 of record ONZH01010805.1, on the reverse strand, counting down.
CCTTGTATTGGAATGGAGAGGGACCGAAAGAGGTATAATATTCAGGGTAGAGTGACCATCTTAACGGTGTGTACCTTTCCTATCCAGGAAAGGGTTGGAGAGTGCCAGTTTATTAATTCTTGATGGAGTTTTGGGATGAGGCAAGTATAATTCCATTTAAGAGTGGTATTGATGGCTTTTGGTAGATTAATTCCCAAATAGGGTAGGTAATTGTCTCTATTTTTAAAGCCAAAATTAAGTGATATGAGGTCTCGGGTGTTCAGTTGTAGATTACAATGCATTATCTCTGATTTTTTGGCTTTGATCCGAAGGCTCAAATAGTGACCAAATGTGTCCAAACATTTCATCAAGTGTAGTCAGAGGTCGTGTAATGGTAAGAAGCATGTCGTCTGCAAAAAGACTAACTTTATATTCACGAGTTCCAATTTTTACTCCTGCTATGTTTGGGTCATTACGGATCATTATGGCCAATGGCTCGATAGTCAAAGCAAAGAGAGCAGGGGAGAGGGGACAACCCTGACGAGTACCCCGACAGATTGATATGGGTATAGGATCATTAGTCGGCAATTTAAGGAAGGCTGCGGGAGACTGTAGAGTGTTCTTATAGAACGTAAAAAAGGACCAGATATACCCATTACGGACATCACCTGGTAGAGGTAGGACCAAGAAATGCTGTCGAAGGCTTTTTTTCAATATCTAAGGCTAGTAGGGAAGGGGACCTATTTGCCCATTGGATGATGTTACATACTTTTCTTACATATAATTTTACTTTACAGAAGGTTTCTTTGCTTTACAACTGTACTAAATTGTACTTGTAAACTGTTTAGGGTATCATCTCTTAAAGACAATTATAACTGCAAATCATGATTGAATAGACATTTTCCTTATGAAAAGAGTTTGGGTTTCTCGAGCTAGTAATGTTTTCTAATCTAATCTGTTATCTGTTTAATGTCCATTTTAGTTACCAAGGAATGAGCCATTGCCCCAGTCCAAATTTCCAATACAAAAAATAAAAATTTAGTACAGAGGTGGGAATTAGTCCTTGGGAGAGGGTCACTTGATGTCTTAAAGAGGACCTTTCACCACTCCTGACATGCCTGTTTTAATAGCTTCATGCATTCCCCGTGTAATAACAATTCTGGAACATCTATTCATGTTGTACCGTTCCTTCATTATTTATACTAGAACTGAATGAATTGCTATTAGCCTTCAGTAAGGGTACAGAGGGGTGGTAACCAGTTGGGGGTGTGTACCTGCACAGACTCACTGTATCCAATCAGTGCTGCCATTTTCAGACTGTGCAGGTACACACCCCCAACTAGTTATCTCCCCTCTGTACCTTTACTAAAGGCTAATAGCAATTCATGAATAACTTCTAGTAGTTATAATAAAGGAATGGCACAGCCTAGAGTTATCAGAACAGATGCTCCAGAATTGTTATTACATGGGGGATGCATGAAGCTAGACATGTCAGGAGTGGTGAAAGGTCCTCTTTAAAGAAAGGAGTTTTAATTTGCTTGTGTAAAGAGCCTGGTTCCAAGATGTTTACGTAAAAATTTCAATTATATTATGCATTTTACCCTTTTCTTTCTACGAAAGCAGGAGTAGACTGGTCAAAGACCCTACAGGGAAATTTCGTGGTAGGCTAATGCTCAGGAGACCACCTGAGCCCTCCTCAATGCCGCTGGCCAGGTACATAATGATCTGATGCTCTCAGCATTGATTATTGCTAGGAGCATCAGGTACTTATGCACCTGGCCAACGGCTGAAGGGGCCCTCCTGATTTCACTGTCCTCAGTATGGTGATAGGGCAGTATTTTATGGTATTTGGTTTTGCTGGGGTGGTATTTTGTGCTCTACTATGGTATTGCTCGCTTTTGTGGGCCCTGCCTACTTTTCTTGCCCTGCCATCTGTCAATTTGTCCTGCCCTGCCAATCTGTCAATCTGTCAACTCTCCTACAACATGAGGCCACTTTTAGGTTCTTTTCAAGGGCCACTGTAAGATCCCAGGCCACCCCTGTACTAAAGGCTGCCATGTGCATTAAATTATTGTAAGTCCACTGGAGTCCATTGGAGGCACTGGCCAACAATCTAATGTGTATGGGGAGCTCCCAACTCTCTCCCAACAGATCATGTTGATAGAGAACGATTAAACATGTTGAATTTTAAGGCAAGATCATTTTGTTCTCCTGGGAGACAAACTACCACTAGAGGTGTCTGGCATGAGCCTTCTCTTCTCTCTCCATTGAAAACACATACATACAGCGAAGAGATAGCTCTGAAAGTGATAGCTGTCAGATGTACATTTAGCCAACAGCTATTGAAGGTGTATGAGCACATTAATGTGTGATGACTATATGGCAACTGATTTCTGGGTACTAGTTGCTAGTGGCAGTCAGGGGCGGTCTTGGCATTTCTGGGGCCCTAAGCGAAGTTATGTCCGGGGGCCCCCCCCCCCAATGACGCGTCACGCCCCTGGTGACACGCCCTCTGATGACATGCCCTTTGATGACACGCCCTCTGATGACACGCCCCCCCCCCCAATGACACCCCCCCCACACACACACACACACATCAAAGACTTTTTTAACAATAAAATACTGTCAAACGATTAATAATTAACTCACTGTTAAACAATGAAAGAATGTGTTTTTTCCACACTTATCATATATCACTCTCCTATCTGTTATTCACACACACACTTGTCATATATGATTCTTCTGTTTGCCTCTGTGTCTCCTGTTTTATTTTTCTCTGTCCCTTCTTTATCACTGTCTTCCCTGCCGGCGCGCACTATGACCTGACGTCTGGTCATAGTGTGCGCCGGCAGGCAAGGCAGTGGAGCAGGGAGCCTGAGGACAGCGGCAGCCAGAACAGGTAAGTATGCTTTTTTTTAAGTGGCTGGGTGGGCTGATCTGAGGTCTGAGGGGAGCCACAAGACGCTGGTCTGAGGGGGGCACAACCCTGGTCTGAGGGGGGCACAAGACGTTGACCTGAGGTCTGAGGGGGGCACATTGTGTTGATCTGAGGTCTGATGGGGGCACATGGGGGCACATTGTGTTGATCTGAGGTCTGATGGGGGCACATTGTGTTGATCTGAGGTCTGATGGGGGCACAAGACGCTGATCTGAGGTCTGATGGGGGTACAAGACGCTGATCTGAGGTCTGATGGGGGCACAATGTGTTGATCTGAGGATTATTATCCCTGTACGGTGACATCACTGTGTTTATTATCCCTGTACGGTGACATCACTGTGTTTATTATCCCTGTACGGTGACATCACTGTGTTTATTATCTCTGTACAGTGACATCACTGTGTTTATTATCTCTGTACAGTGACATCACTGTGTTTATTATCCCTGTACGGTGACATCACTGTGTTTATTATCCCTGTATGGTGACATCACTGTGTTTATTATCTCTGTACGGTGACATCACTGTGTTTATTATCCCTGTACAGTGACATCGCTGTGTGTATTATCCCACTGCAGGAAGAGGTAAGTGGTCTGTGTTTGTGTGTTTGTTTTCTATTTTTCAGGGTCGTGAATGCAGAGGACTACGTCGGACCAGCTTTTTTTTTTTTTTTAATAAAATGGTCAAACAGGGGTCTGGGGGAGTGTTTATTTCAATAAAATGTTTTATACTTGTGTGTGTGTATTTTTTTTACAATACTACAGTTTTAGTAATTATGGCTATCTACAGACGGCCCTGATTACTAATACTGGGCTTAGTACTTGCCGGTATGGCAGGCCAGCACTAACCCCAACATCTATTACCTCGGCACCCACCGCCACCAGGGGTGCCGGGAAGAGCCGGGTACCCGCAGGACCGGACCTTCAAAATTGAGGGTCTGGCTCTGGGGCGGCTGCAGGCTGGTACCATTAGGCTGGGAAGGGCCAATAACCGTGTCCCTTCCCACCCTGGTAGTGCCAGGCTGCCACTGCTGGTTGTATCTGGCTGGCAAAGGAAAAAAGGGGGGGACCCCACTCCATTTTTTTACAAAAATAATTAAATAATTTTTTTCCTTCGCCAGCCAGATACAACCAGCAGCGGCAGCCTGGCACTACCAGGGTGGGAAGGGACACGGTTATTGGCCCTTCCCAGCCTAATGGTACCAGCCTGCAGCCGCCCCAGAGCCAGACCCTCAATTTAGAAGGTCCGGTCCTGCGGGTACCCGGCTCTTCCCGGCACCCCTGGTGGCGGTGGGTGCCGAGGTAATAGATGTTGGGGTTAGTGCTGGCCTGCCATACCGGCAAGCACTAAGCCCAGTATTAGTAATCAGGGCCGTCTGTAGATAGCCGTAATTACTAAAACTGTAGTATTGTAAAAAAAATACACACACACAAGTATAAAACATTTTATTGAAATAAACACTCCCCCAGACCCCTGTTTGACCATTTTATTAAAAAAAAAAAAAAAAAGCTGGTCCGACGTAGTCCACCGAATCCGACGTAGTCCTCTGCATTCACGACCCTGAAAAATAGAAAACAAACACACAAACACAGAGCACTTACCTCTTCCTGCACTGGGATAATACACACAGCGATGTCACTGTACAGGGATAATAAACACAGTGATGTCACCATACAGGGATAACAAACACAATGATGTCACAGTACAGAGATAATAAACACAGTGATGTCACAGTACAGGGATAATACACACAGCGATGTCACTGTACAGGGATAATAAACACAGAGATGTCACCGTACAGAGATAATAAACACAGTGATGTCACAGTACAGAGATAATAAACACAGTGATGTCACAGTACAGGGATAATACACACAGCGATGTCACTGTACAGGGATAATAAACACAGTGATGTCACCATACAGGGATAATAAACACAGTGATGTCACCGTACAGGGATAATAAACACAGTGATGTCACCGTACAGGGATAATAATCCTCAGATCAACACATTGTGCCCCCATCAGACCTCAGATCATCAGAACTTGCCCTATCAGACCTCAGATCATCAGAATGTGCCCCCATCAGACCTCAGATCAGCGTATTGTGCCCCCATCAGACCTCAGATCATCCCACTGTGCCCCATGAGACCTCAGATCAGCGTAATGTGCCCCCATGAGACCTCAGATCAGCGTAATGTGCCCCCATGAGACCTCAGATCAGCGTAATGTGCCCCCATAAGATTTCAGATCAGCGTAATGTGCCCCCATGAGACCTCAGATCAGCGTAATGTGCCCCCATGAGACCTCAGATCAGCGTAATGCGCCCCCATGAGACCTCAGATCAGCGTAATGCGCCTCATGAGACCTCAGATCAGCGTAATGTGCCCCCATGAGACCTCAGATCAGGGTAATGTGCCCCCATGAGACCTCAGATCAGCGTAATGTGCCCCCATGAGACCTCAGATCAGCAGAATGTGCCCCCATGAGACCTCAGACCAGCGTAATGTGCCCCCATCAGACCTCAGAGCAGCGTATTGTGCCCCCATCAGACCTCAGGGCAGCATATTGTGCCCCATCAGACCTCAGAGCTGCTCATGGGGCCCCCATCAAACCTCAGATCAGCGTATTGTTCCGCCATCAGACCCCAGATCAGCGTATTGTGCCCCCATCAGACCTCAGATCAGCAAAATGTGCCCCCATCAGACCTCAGATCAGCTTAATGTACCCCCATCAGAGCTCAGATCAGCGTATTGTGCCCCCATCAGACCTCAGATCATCCCACTGTGCCCCCATGAGACCTCAGATCAGCGTAATGTGCCCCCATGAGACCTCAGATCAGGGTAATGTGCCCCCATCAGACCTCAGATCAGCTTATTGTGCCGCCATCAGACCTCAGATCATCCCACCCAGCCACATAAGAGTAAAATAAAAAAGCTTTCTTACCTGTCCTGCGGCTGCCCTCCGGTTCGGCGCTCCACTCTCTTCCCTGGCTGGCGCGCACTATGACCTGACGCTGCGCAGCGTCAGGTCATAGTGCACGCCGGCCAGGGAACAGAGTGGAGCGCCGGACCGGAGGGCAGCCGCAGGACAGGTAAGAAAGCTTTTTTATTTTACTCTTATGTGGCTGGGTGGGATGTATTAGGAGGGCGGGCGGTCTTGGGCACAACAGCGGAGCGTGGGGGCCCCCTTAGACGTCGGGGGCCCCACGCAAATGAATAGGATGCGTGGTGCCCAAGACCGCCCCTGGTGGCAGTGAAAATCTCTTAGTTCAACAACCAGGTCAGGGTGAACAGGCAGAGGCAAGTGCCAAATGATACAGCAAAAATATGGTCAAATATGGTCAAAGCTCAGAGCAGCAAACCAGCTTAGATTTGAATTAGTGTGCTTGATTCTTTGATTTATTTATTTTACATATCACAAATGTTACACTTACCAGATGGTAGTTCATGGTACCACCTTTTTACTTTTCTTAAAGGGGTTAACCACTTTCTGACTACTGTTGACCAACATGTACATAAGATGACTATATGGCACTTACTAATATAGCCTTTGAGAATTTTCTCTGTCATAAACTATATTTTAGAAGTCATGTCCCCTTGTGCAAATCTTCTGTGCTGTCCACTCAGAAGTCCTGTCCATAAAATGGCTGATGTTGGAGTCTAAGAAGATGAGATACAATGGTCTATAATTAAGGCAAAGAGATTTTAAATCGGTCAAGAATAAATAGCTCCCAATTCCTCCATAACCTATTATAAACATGTAATTTACTTTGCTTAATGTACATAGTTTTTTCCAAAGATCTATTCATATTCACTACATTTAACCACTCACTCACAGTGGGCACAGCAGATTTCAACCACTTTTTAGCAATAATTAATCGAGCAAAAAACAAATACTTATAAATAAAGATGAGCGAATCTATTCGTCGATTCGTATCGAATCTTGTAAAGTTTCAGCTGCGAAGCGAATCTGAATATTAGGTGATTCGCACCGTTAAGATTCGAAAATGTTCCTAAGGCTTTCTACGCATTCGCTACATACTTGTCCGATAAATTGTACGCTAATGCTACATTTAAGTTACTCTATATGCTGTTGCGTGCGAATACAATTAGCGAACTTTTACTGCTAGTTCGTTATTCGTGCACAAAAGCCCAGGAAAAAAGTGGTCACCTGACCTAGTGGGCAGGGCTTGCTCTGATTGGCTCAGGTTCGGTAAGCCAGTGATGCATCACTTCTGCTGCGACTGCTGAGACGAGCAGAAGCACTGTCTGTGAAGTTCTGAGACACTGAGACCTGTTGTTGTTAAAATTGGGGTGTAATTGTTCAGGGAATCCATATTACACGTCAGGGATACTGCAGGAATAATGCAGGGCAAGTACAGGGCCAGTGCAGGGCTAGTAATTAATCATGCAGGGAGATAGATAGGGAGAGAGACAGGGACAAAGACAAAGACCACCTGCAGGGCCACAGAGTGAAGTGAAAAATGTCTGGAATGGATAAGCAAAAGAGGTCCAGTTCCAGCTAGACCTCGAGCTCTAAATAAAGGGAGAAAGTGGCACAGGGCAGCAGTGCCAAAGGACCTGTAGCCGGAGCTTCTACTTTTGTTCGTAATACTTGGCCACTGTTCCACCAGGCTAACCCACCAAGGCGCAAAATTGTAGTGGAGGAGAAAGTGGATGAGGTAGTGGAGTGGATGGCACCTGCTGATACAGTATCCATATGTAGCCAGAGGTCAGACTTGTCCTGCTTCACCATTCCGCTCCAGAAAAGCCCGTCATTTTGTGCCACCTCTCGGACTTCAGTGCTCCCTCCTAGTGGTGTCCCTTCTGCAATTTATAAAATAAAAGGCCACGAACCCCTCTGCATAATCTGGCGGTTATAGAGGACAGCCTCCCTGAGGATTTCTTAGAGGGCAGTCAGAGTTTGGACTGTCCGGAATTGGAGGCTGGTGGGGAACAGCCTAATTTGCAGTCAGAAAAAAAGTGGTAGGGAGTAGTCTAATCATGAATCTGATGTTTTAGAGCGGAGGACCTGGGAGGCGGATCGGGCTGGTGAGGAGGGTTTGATCTCCAAGGAGGAGGGCACAGAGGGAAGAGGCGAGTTAGGCCCAGGGCCAGTCCTTCCTTGGAAACTAGCGAGACCCCAAGTATAGTGGGGCCGACGACCAGGGTGTAAGAGTGCAAGGGCTACAAGCTTGGCCACGTCACATCAAGTGTGTGGAAGCATTTCACCACTCTGCCAGGGGATAGCAGTATGGCCACGTATAATTTGTGTAAACAGAATTTGAGCCGTGGGAAAGCCACAAATGTCAGGACCACTGCTCTGTGGAACCATCTGAAGCCGTGTCATGCCGCCAATTTAGAGCAGCCCATTAATACTGAAGAGCTGGTTATTTCTCCCGGGGTCCCTTCTGTCAGGCAGGCCGCATCCAGGGCCGTAGCTCAGCCTGCATCCAGGGGTGTAACTAGTACATAAACCTCATCGCCCACTGCGTGCATGTCTCCACCTCCTCTTATTCGGCAGCCGTCCATTGCCGAGTGCGTGGCCAGGAAGCAGTTTTACGCCACAAGTAATCCGACTGGTTCAGTTGGTTGACTGCCCAGCTTTTAGGGAGCTAATGGCTTGCGCTCAGCCACCCTGGCAGGTCCCTAGCCGGCATTACTTCTCCAAAAAAGCTATCCCCGCCCTTTACTCCCACGTGGCTGACAATATAGGACGCTCCCTGCAACTGTCTCTCTGCAGCACCGTGCATGTCACAGTGGGCACCTGGAGCAGTGCTTATGGCCAGGGGCCATACATGTCCTTTACTGCCCACTGGCTGAATATATTTAGTGGCAACGAGTCAGGAACCCCCCAGCAACCAGGCCAATTGCTGTTGGCACCTCCACGCGCTTTCCAGCCAGGATTGCAGCAGACCACCCAACAACTATCTGCTTCCACCTCCACGGGCAGTCCGCCTGCTGGAGCGTCAGGGCAGAGAGTTAACCCCCCTCCTTCATATCATATGTGCCAGGTGAAACGCTGCCATTCAGTGTTAGACTTAGTTTGTCTTGGCAGTAGCAGCCACACAGGCCAGCGCTTGCTGCATTACATGAAGCAGCAAATAGCGCACTGGCTGTCTCCATGCCAGCTGGAAGTGGGCAAGGTAGTGAGTGACAATGGGACAAATATAGTGGCAGCGCTAAACCTGGGTCAATTCACGCATGCTCCCTGTATGGCACATGTCCTAAATCTAGTGGCGCAGAGATTTCTCAAAACATTCACTGGCCTGCGCACAGTGCTGGCAAAGTCGCGGAAGCTTTGCACTCATTTGAGCCATTCATATGTATCTCGCCACGCTCTGCTGGAACTGCATCGACAAAACGGTCTTCCGCCACACCGCTTAATAGGTGACGTGCCGACCCGGTGGAATTCCACTCTTCATATGTTGCAGAGGCTCCTTGAGCAGCGAAGAGCAGTGGACTATTTTGTCCAGGAGCAGCCAGAATCTTCCAGCATAGGGAGCAGGTGCGGCTGTGATTTCCATCAGTGAAGGCTGGTCCGAGATGCCTGCACTGTTCTAATGCCCTTTGAAGAAGCCACAAAATTGGTCAGCCGGGACAGCTGCGGTGTGAACGACGTAATTTCACTAATATTTGTGCTGGAAAAGACACTCACGCTCATGCAGCAGGGGGCAATGAGGAAGGAAATCCTGGCCATCTGTCTGCATGCCATACTGTCACTGTAGGGAAGCCCCAACGCCAAAGTTCCCTTGCGGAGCAGGAGGAGGATGAGGGGCTTCAGTTAGAGGAGGGGAGGAGGAGGAGGATTTTAATGAGGATGACGATGTTGACCAGGAGGAGGAGACACAGCTGGAGGGTCTGGAGGCTGACGATGATGAGACTTTCAAGGACACTGACGTGTCCCTGAGAGAGGCTGAGAGGGAAAGAACTGGCTCCTCGGGCACGCTGGCCAGGATGGCAAGCTGTATGCTCACATGCTTATAGAGCGACAGGCGTATCCTAAAAATAAGGCAGACAGACGAATACTCGCTGGCGATGCTTTTGGACCTGCGTTATCAATCCAACATGGGGGATTGTTTTCCTCCACCAGAAAGGGAGGAGAAATTAGCATCATTGCAGGAGAAGCTATGTAGTAACCTGCCCACAGGTTTCAACCAGCCCCAGCCTGCTGCCAACGTGTCTGAGAAGGAGGTCCGGCCGAGTCATCCACCTCCTGCCACAACCAGCAGCAGCCAGTTAAGCCTAATTAGTATGATGCAGCAATTTTTCTCTGCCTCCAAACAGCTACAGCCAAGTGAGCAGGTCCAGATCACCCGCCTCAATGAGCAGGTTCAGGCATACCTGCAGTCTGGCTCGCAAAGCCTCTTCTCAGACCCCCTGGACTTCTGGGCAGGCAGATTACAACAGTGGCCAGAACTGTCCCACTATACACTAGGGCTTCTTTCCTGCCGAGCCTCAAGTGTGATGTCAGAAAGGGTTTTCAGTGCCGCTGGGGGAAGAGTAACACCCAAAAGGACAAAATTGTCACCTGGTAGTGTTCAAAAAAACACCTTTATAAAAATGAATAAAGGCTGGATTACCTCCGAATTTCATACTCCTCTTGCTGAGGCTGCTGATTAGATCAGGGCTTGCAGGGCAGAATAGTCTGAGTGTCTTCCCACTGTTGCTGTCAGCCGGCCCATAGCGTTACTGCCAAACATCTTGAGTCATGTCATGGGCTGTGCGAACCCGAAGTCTCCAAACAAAAACCCTTTTAAAAACCAAACACTGTTGTCTACCTCCACCTCCGTTCTCTACGCTTAGCAGGAGAGTAGCTGTTGTTACCGTTACTAATAGTTCTATTTAGTATTCTTAAATTTGTTTTGGACCCTCAGCCTTTACTCCCCCCCCCCTCCAAAAAAAATTATATATATAAAAAGAAAAAAAAAGAAATTAAATTAAAAAATAAAATTTTGACACTGTTGTTACCTCCGACTCCCATTACAAGTTACATTACCGGAGATTATTATACTCCACCGCAGCCATGAAAAGCTCATATATAATTTTCACTGCCTATGTTACAAGGCAGAATGTACAGGATGGTTGTCCAAACAAGCCAAGCCTTTTTCTTTTACTGTAAATTGTAATCAGTGAACCGGAGTGTGCGTAATTTATTAATACTTCAGCCGGCACACCGCTGTGTTCATTAGTACGGGAAAACGGCCGTGGGACAATTTGTTCTGTTTTTG
>ONZH01010804.1:0-23588 GCA_900303285.1 Rhinella marina | reverse complement strand
AGGAATCGGAGGATGACGAGTGACTGACCCGAGCTGGGTTGATAAGCCGAGTGAAGACAGTGCTTCTGAGGCGGAGGCGAGTGCTGCACCAGAACAGGTTGTAAGAGGCAGTGGTGTGGCCAGAGGGAGAAGCAGGGCCAGAGCTGGTGCATCAGCAGCAACTGTTTCACGTAGTGAAGCTCCCGTGGCGAGGCCTAGATGTTCGCAAGTCTGGAGGTTCTTTAAAGAAAGTGAGGATGACCGACGGACTGTGGTGTGCAACCTGTGCCACACCAGGATCAGCAGGGGTGCCACCACTACTAGCCTAACCACCACCAGCATGCGCAGGCATATGAGTGCTAAACACCCCACTGAATGGAACCAAGGCCGTTCACCACCTCCTGTGGGTCACACCACTGCTCCTTCCCCTGTGTCACTCGCTGCCTCTGCTAGTCAACCCCCTGCGTCACTCGTTGCCCCTGCTAGTCAACCCCCTGCCCAGGACCCCGGCACGAGCGCCTCCCGCCGGAAAACCACACCTTTGCCTCCACGATCCTCCACAGTGTCCACCAACGTGTCCCAGCGCAGGTTTCAGCTGTCTTTACAGCAGACGCTGGAGCGCAAGAGGAAATACAGTTCCACCCACCCACATGCCCAAGCCCTCAACGTCCACATCTCCAAATTGCTTAGCCTGGAGATGCTGCCCTATAGGCTGGTAGAGACCGAGGCCTTTCGCAATCTCATGGCGGTGGCTGCCCCTCGGTATTCGGTCCCCAGCCACCACTATTTTTCCCAATGTGCCGTCCTGGCCCTACACCAGCACTTGTCACAGAACATCATCTGTGCCCTGACCAACGCTGTTTCTGAGAAGGTCCACCTAACCACGGACATGTGGACAAGTGCTTCCGGGCAGGGACACTATATATCACTGATGGCACATTGGGTTAACTTGGTGGAGGCTGGGACCGAGTCTGACCCTGGGGCCACTCATGTACTGCCCACACCGAGGATTGCGGGGCCTACCTCGGTCACGGTCTCTCAGACGTACTATGCCTCCTCCGACGACCCCTCCTCCGCCTCCACCACCTCCTCCGAATTACCATCCATGGGCACGGTGCCTTCAGTCGGTAGCTCTAGGCGCAGCAGCAGTGCCATGGGTAAGCGCCAGCAGGCGGTGCTCAAACTGCTGAGCTTAGGTGACAAAAGGCACACCGCCCAAGAGCTGTTACAGGGCATCACGGCGCAGACCGATCTGTGGCTGGCACCGCTGAACCTCAAGCCAGGCATGGTTGTGTGTTACAACGGGCGTAACCTGGTGGCGGCTCTGCAACTTGGCAGACTTAAACATGTGCCATGCCTGGCCCACGTGTTCAATCTAATAGTTCAGCGGTTCCTCAAGACATACCCCAATCTGTCTGATTTGCTCACCAAGGTGCGCCGCATCTGTGCGCATTTCCGCAAGTCGACCACAGATGCTGCCACTCTCAGGGCAGCGCAGCGCCGCCTACAACTGCCTGCTCACCGACTGATGTGCGACGTGCCCTCGAGATGGAATTCTACATTAAACATGTTATCCAGAGTTTACCAGCAGCGCAGAGCGATTGTAGACTGCCAGATGTCAACTTCCACAAGAACTGGTAGTCAGGTCAGTCAGATTCCTCAAGTCTACAATGAGGAGTGGACGTGGATGTCTGATATCTGCCAGGTGTTGAGCAACTTTGAGGAGTCAACACAGATGGTCAGCGGCGATGCCGCCATTATCAGCCTCACCATCCTGCTGCTTTGCCTGTTGAAAAACTCACTGCTCAGCATCAATTCGGATGCTTTGCGCTTGTCACAAGAGACGGTGGAGGAAGATACGTCGCTTGATAGCCAGAGCACCCTCCGGTCTGTTTCTCAGTGCGTATCGAGGAGGGGGATGAGGATGAGGAGGAAGAGGAGGAGAATGTCGGCGAGACAGTAGAGGGTACCAGTGCTCAGTCCTTAACTCTTGAGCGTGTATGGGCTGAAGAGGAGGACTTGGAGGAGGAGGAGGAGGAAATGGAGAGTCAGGCCAGTGAGGAGAGGGAATTCTTGAGTGTTGGGACTCTGGCGCACATGGCAGACTTCATGTTAGGCTGCCTATCCCGTGACCCTCACGTTAGAAGAATTTTTTCAAACACCGATTACTGGGTGTTCACTCTCCTGGACCCACGGTACAAGCAGAACCTTTCCACTCTCATCCCTGCAGAGGAAAGGAGTATGAGAGTGAATAGATATCAACAGGCCCTGGTGCACAAGCTGAAACATTTCTTCCCATCTGACGCCGCTAGCGGCAGAGGGCATGGTTCTGTGGGCCAAGTAGCGGGGGAGAGTAGGCGAGCAGGCAGCTTGTCCAGCACTGGCAGGGGAACGCTCTCCAAGGCCTTTGCCACTTTTATGTCACCCCAGCAAGACACTGTCACCTGTCCCCAGTCTAGGCAGAGTAGGGGGGAGCTGTACAGAAAGATGGTGAGGGAGTACCTAGCTGACCATACCAACGTCCGTAGCGATCACTCTGCTCCATACAACTACTGGGTTTCAAAGCTGGACACGTGGCCTGAACTGGCGCTGTATGCCTTGGAGGTGCTGGCCTGCCCTGCCGCTAGCATGCTGTCAGAGCGGGTATTCAGTGCAGCTGGTGGCGTCATCACCGATAAGCTTACACTCCTGTCAACTGACAGCGCTGACAGGCTGACGCTTATTAAAATGAACAAAGCCTGGATTTCACCGGAATTCAAATCTCCTCCGGGGGAAAGCAGCTAAAGATTTTAATAACTTATGTATCCGATTCCTCTTCTCTACTCCTCCTACTACTCCTCCTCCATATCGTCTTTGCCTAACGCTGACCCACAAAACGCCATTTTTTAGAGGTCCAACTGGCACTCATTTACCACAATTTTTCAGGAGGGCCCCCTACAGGCCCTCTATTCAAACAATTTTTCCAGAGGTCCACCTACAGGCCCTCTCTCCAAACAATTTTTCCAGAGGTCCACCTACAGGCCCTCTCTCCAAACAATTTTTCCGGAGGTCCACCTACAGGCCCTCTCTCCAAACAATTTTTCTGTAGGTCCACCTACAGGCCCTCTCTCCAAACAATTTTTCTGGAGGTCCACCTACAGGCCCTCTCTCCAAACAATTTTTCCGGAGGTCCACCTACAGGCCCTCTCTCCAAACAATTTTTCCGGAGGTCCACCTACAGGCCCTCTCTCCAAAAAATTTTTCCAGAGGTCCACCTACAGGCCCTCTCTCCAAACAATTTTTCCGGAGGTCCACCTACAGGCCCTCTCTCCAAACAATTTTTCCAGAGGTCCACCTACAGTCCCTCTCTCCAATTCCAGTTTCCAGTTTTATTTGCGCAAACTGCATACATTTTTATTTTTGGGATAGGTGTGAAAAATAATATAGAGAGGGGTCGTTGATCCAGGGAGTTATAGAGAGGGGTCGTTGATCCAGGGAGTTATTCTGATTGCCTGATTGGAGTCGGGAAGGAATTTTTTTCCCTAGTGGGGAAAACTGGCTTCTACCTCACAGGGTTTTTTTGCCTTCCTCTGGATCAACTTGTAGGAAAACAGGCCGAACTGGATGGACAGATGTCTTTTTTCGGCCTTATAAACTATGTTACTATGTTACTATGTTACCTGCGTATCTATATTGCCCAACATTGGATACGGTAGCAAGTAGAAGACCAAACACATGCTGCCAACAGGGTTCCGCAAATTCCTGGTCCACCCGCAAATTCCTGGTCCACAATGTCAAGGAGGTCCAGGTTCTGTTGATGAGCAACAAGTCCTTCTGTGCTGAAATCGCCGACAACGTCTCCATCTAAGAACCTAAAGACCATTGTGGAGAGAGCGGCACAGCTCGCCATCAAAGTGACGAACCCCAACGCCAGACTGCGCAGAGAACATAACGAATAAATATCTCTGGTTATTTTTGCTAAATAAAAGTTAAATAAATACAAAAAAAAAAATTATCTGTTCCTGTGCCTGATCCACCCAAGTTGAATCTGTCCCATCATGAGAAAGTCCCCCCAAGGAGTCCCCACTGTAACTTGCTTCCCATACAACTACCTCACCCCCCGACACCTGTGTCTCGCCATTGTCCACCACCTCCTCAGACAACACTGGTAAATCCCCACTGTCAGCACACGGAAACAGCAAAAGGTCTTGCGAATTGGGGCAGAGAATGTTCTGGGCTAGCACATCAGGGAAGGGGTGACTATGGGGTTCCAGGGAGTACGTGACCACATGTAATATCCATTTATAAGTCATGCCACACTTGATCGAGCTCATAATTGACAATTGTACCGGTTGATGCTAAATTTTTAAGTTGGGGTCCTGCGTCGTCATTCTAACTACATCCGGCTGTTGTCACCACCACACACGCTAGCCCAGGGTGCACTCCTCTGGCTCTTCCAGCGAAACCTCCTTCCCCCCAGCCTGCCCCCCCACCTACAGGCCCTCTCTCCAAGGAATTTACGTCTTTGTCCTATCTTTCTCTCTCTCCAAACTATTTTTCCAGATAGCTGCTATATACGGTATTAAACTGAGTAGTATACATAGAAGACATACCACACTTGATCAATCGCAGAATTTACGACTGTACCGGTTGATGCTAAATTTTTAAGTTGGGGTCCTGTGTCGTCATTCTAAATACATCTGGCTGTTATCACCACCACACACGCTAGCCCAGGGGGGCACTCCTCTGGCTCTTCCAGCTCAACCTCCTTTCCCCCAGCCTGTCCCCCACCTACAGGCCCTCTCTCCAAACAATTTATCCGGATAGGGGACGTATTAGATATTGTACTGATGTTTTTTTTTGTTCTTCTTTTAATTGCCTCCTGACCTGTGATAGGCAGAGCATGGACACATCCCCTTAGCTGCAGTGGGAAAGACACCCCCCTGGCCAAAGCAAGCTCTTTTTCCGTGGTCGAAAAATCCATGAAATATAGGGTCCCAAGATAGGGGACGTATACGGTATTAAACTGAGAAGAATCGATACCATACCGGTTGATGCTAGAGTTTTTCCAAATCCATTCCGGCTGTTATCACCACCACACACGCTAGCCCATGGGGCACTCCTCTGGCTCTTCCAGCGAAACCTCCTTCCCCCCAGCCTGCCCCCCACCTACAGGCCCTCTCTCCAAACAATTTACCCGGATAGGGGACGTATTAGATATTGTACTGATGTTTTTTTTTGTTCTTCTTTTAATTGCCTCCTGACCTGTGATAGGCAGAGCATGGACACATCCCCTTAGCTGCAGTGGGAAAGACACCCCCCTGGCCAAAGCAAGCTCTTTTTCCGTGGTCGAAAAATCCATGAAATATAGGGTCCCAAGATAGGGGACGTATACGGTATTAAACTGAGAAGAATCGATACCATACCGGTTGATGCTAGAGTTTTTCCAAATCCATTCCGGCTGTTATCACCACCACACACGCTAGCCCATGGGGCACTCCTCTGGCTCTTCCAGCGAAACCTCCTTCCCCCCACCTACAGGCCCTCTCTCCAAACAATTTACCCGGATAGGGGACGTCTTAGATATTGTACAGATTTTTTTTTTGGTTCTTCTTTTATTTGCCTCCTGACCTGTGATAGGCAGAGCATGGACACGTCCCCTTAGCTGCAGTGGGAAAGACACTCCCCTGGCCAGAGCAAGCTCTTTTTCCGTTTTCCGTGGTCGAAAAATCCATGAAATATAAGGTCCCAAGATAGGGGACGTATACGGTACTAAACTGAGAAGAATCGATACCATACCGGTTGATGCAACAGTTTTTCCAAATCCATTCCAGCTGTTGTCACCACCACACACACTCCTTCTCCAACCTCCTTCCCCCCCACCTACAGGCCCTCTCTCCAAACAATTTACCCAGGTAGGAGACGTATTAGATATTGTACTGATTTTTAGATCTTCTTTTAATTGCCTCCTGCGATAGACAGGAATCGAACCCAGGTCGACTGCTTGGGAAGCAGCTATGCTCACCACTATACCACCAATAGCCACAGCAACTGATAAGAACAGATACTAAACTTGATTTCAGCTGCAGTGCCAGCATGAGCAGTGGTGTCACCTGCAGGCGGTGATGGACCTTCGTTGCACCTAGTTGGGTGCTTCCCTAACATGTGATGGGTATTTGCCTCGCCTTTCTTGGTCTGGGTGAGCACAATTGCCATGAGGGTAACCACCAGGCTGTTGCCTGAGAATTTGGGGTAATGGTGGGATTAGGCAGCCTCAGAGGCATCCATGCATGCTGCCCCTGCTGTTTCCTGTCCATTTCCATGGTGTTTCCATCATTTTCTGAGGTTTCCAGGTTTTCACCCAGCCCTTCCCTAGGCAGAGCCTTGGTCCCCTGCAAAAAATGCTCGAGTCTCCCATTGACTTCAATGGGGTTCGTTACTCGAAACGAGCACCCAAGCATCGGGAAAAGTTCGACTCGAATAACGAGCACCCGAGCATTTTAGTGCTCGCTCGTCTCTACTCATGACCACACCACTAGTATGTTGTTAACATCATGGTCATGTGACACAATGATGCCAACCATCACAGCACTTTGTTTTAATATGCTCAGGCTGCTGTTTCTCAGGATCCTCCACAAGATTAGAAAGGAAAAAATAATGTACAGCATGTTTGCTTGTTAGAGTGACATCAGGGCTTGTGTAGTCTAATTCCACAGAGAAAGGCCATCCTTTACAGGGTGTACCATTGCTGCTTATCAGGTTCATTGACCAGGTATTACCTTAAAGGGGTTATCCGATGAATAATGTAAAAAATGAAAATCAGATATCATATAGGATATGACAACCGCTTTCTAACAAAGCTAGAACCAGCCCTGTACCTCACATGGAGATCTTTACATTCATTGCTCTGCTAGATTTATGTCAAGATGACAACTCAAGGGGAGTGTCTTTTCTGCTGTAGCCCTGGGGGGCGTGTCTCAGCTCTGCCTATCACAGCTCAGGAGGCAAATAAAAGATTAAACTGAGCATGTGCGGCCTTCTCAGTGAGCAGGTCAAAGAAATAAGAAATTAAGTGGCTTTATACAGATACATTTTACTGAATAACTCGTGCAATTACAAAAGTATTCAGATCCAGGTGCTGGTTTGAAAACTGTAGAATATTTTTCGTGGGACAACCCCTTTAAGGTAAGAATAAAACTGCTGTTTTATCATGTTGCAAAACCTGTCCTGTCCAATTAACCTGTGGCCCTAATAAAGAAATTGGACTCCAACAATGGTGACTGTTATAATGAAATTGAAAGGGTCAGCATCAGGATGAAACCATGTTATTCATGGCTCTGTGAGTAAACCAATTAATGTTATCCCCTTTTGATACTGATACTGGGGATTAGTGCATCTTAGTAGCAGTAAATTGGTTTCAGCATTATGTGACTTGGCATTACCTACTGTACATTGTTATTACTTTAATGCAGGGACTTAGCTACCATGGAAGCAGGGGAAGTGACTGCTATGGGGCTGGAACTTATGAAGGTTCCCAGGAGGAGAATTAATTTTAAGGGCCCCCTGTTCTTCTTCTCCAGGCACCTATACTGCAGTAAGTAATTAGCATTGGATAGGACATAGTGAGCATAGGAGCACACCATGACTCGATGCTGTGTGATGTCAGGTCACAGTGTGCAGGCCTAGATGCTTGTTGCCTGAAGAGAGGGGAAGCCCACAGAAGCAAAAGAGAGGCATTTTATTGTCCAGTCTGAGGACTGCATTAAGGGGACTGGGAGGGGTGCTAAAAAATGTCAGTCACAAATGTTCCAGTAGCAGTTTGTCTGCCACGTATTTCCTCATTATGGTGGGGTCAGCCACAGATATTCCCAAATATCACATTGAGCTGAGTGTGCATATGGTTTAATGCAAGTTTAAAGAGACCCCGTCACCAAATTTTTTCATTGACTTTATTTGAGGAAAACATGTGTTTTACTGAAATAAAAAAATGTCTAAATATAATTATTTAAAAAAAATGACAGTTTCCTATACTATTGCACTGTGTATGGTACCTGCTCTTCATGTAAGCTGCCGACTCCTCTGGAAGAGTCGCTTCCAGACAGCTTCACCAGCAGCTCCCGACATGCTCACTGCTGTGACATCATTTCCTCCCCACACTGAAGTGTACAGTGAAGTTTAGAGCAGGATCCCTGGGTGAGTGAGATACAGAGCTGCTGTCAGACTAATTAATCCACCCAGGGATCCTGCTGTGAGCTTCATTGTACACATGTGTACACATGTGTACACATACTCTGTATAGGTGTGTATGTATATATATATATAACGGAGAAGGGGATAAATTACATGATTGTGTAGTGTGGGTAGTCATGGACACAGTGATACCAAATATGTAGAGGAGATTTTATTTTTGCAATTTTTTTTTATTGAACATCCTTTTAGGAAAAAATGTGTATATTTTTAGTTGGATTTTTTTTTGCCCTTTTTATTTAAGTGCTTCATGACAGGGTGATTTTCTGGTTTTTTCTTTTTTTTTTTTTACTCCCAGCCTTCCCAAAGCCATAACTTTTTTCCTACATTTTAATACTAAAAAAAATTTTTTCTTTGCATCACCATATTCTAACTCCCATAACTTTTATTTGTAAGTGTACGTAGCTGCGTGAGTTGTCATTTTTGTTGGGAGATCTTTACTTTACTTTGGTACAATTTGTGGTGTTTCTGACTTTTTGATCACTTTTTATTCAATTTTTGTGGAAGGTTCAATTTTTGACTTTTTACCGTTTCACTGTTTGCTGTATGGGATAAATATTTTTTATATTTTAATAAGATAGACGTGTTTAATTTAATTTTGGAGAAAGTTGGTTGATTTTATATATATATATATATATATATATATATATATATATATATATATATATATAATGGTGTGTGTATGTGTGTGAAAATATATATATATATTATTTTAAAAATAATAGACAGGTCCTATCCTTATCTGTGATACGGATAAGAATTAAACATGTTCTATTTTTTTGAGGTGCAGAGGCAGGGACCAAAAAGCGCTCTGTAGTGTTTCTGTGGGCTTCTGCTCCGTGCCTATGCTCCGCACCAGTCCTGTTTGCGGTCCGCATTATGGGCACGGCCCTTACACGTTAGTGTGCATAAGCCCTAACAGATGATCTCATGATTGTTTGTATAAGACTAAATATACACATGTGAGTTCAGTTTAAGGAACTTGGTGTATGTCACAGTGTTATTCAGCAGACTCCAGGTCTCACAGGGACGCGTAGCCTTATAAATCATTCTGAGGGCCCATTCACACGGCCGTATATATAGGTCTACACCCGTTCTGCAATTTTGCAGAACAGGTACGGAGCCATTTATTTGAATGGGGCCACGAAAGATGTGGACAGCACACCGTGTACTGTCTGCATCCTTGGTTCCGTTCCACAGCCCAGCAAAAAAATGATAGAACATGTCATATTCTTGTCTGCAATTCCGAACAAGAATAGGCATTTTCTATGGTAGTCCACAAATTGTGGAATGCACACGGGCCGGCATCTGTGTTTTTCGGATCCGCAAAACACTACGGTTGTCTGAATGAGCCCTAACACACTAAGTTTATCGCATTTAACTTGCTGTTGTGTAAAAAAAAATTGCTAGAATAAACAAACCAAGCCACTAGAGATGAGCGAATCATTCAAAAAATTATTCGCCGAACATTCGCCGAACTTTTCCTAAAATTCGTATATTCGACGAATGGATTAGTTGTATTTGCGTACAAAATATACGTTATTATGTGCTATTAGCGAACATTCGCTCACTAATAACGAACGTTAATTTACAAAATGTACGCAACTTCTTAGAAGACGTACGCATGAGCGTACAAATAGGTTACGAATCTCAGCGTACTATTGTCTAAGCGATTACGTAATACGCAGGCACGTACGAGGAGAGGCCGCGGCGTGCACTCCTCAGAGGCAGAGCGAATATTCGAGACATATATATGGTAAAGTGCAAATACATTATTATAAGTATAATATAAACATTTTAAATATCACCTACCTAGTATGCTCACGGACACGTTTAAGTCTCTTTTCTTTTGACGCTTGTCATAGAACTGGAGCAGAGTCCCAAACTCAGTCGCAATTTGTAATCCACATAGGTAAAATTGTAATCCAAATGGGTAAAAAAAAGCAGCAAAGGTTCCTTAAAAAACCCTCTTTCAAGGGGCTCCCCAAATAACCTGAAAAGGGGGAAAATGGGATGAGGCGCACAAATGCGCAACTTAATTTCCTGAGTTGCCTCGTCATCCTCCCGCGCTGGAGAAAGGGGCAGAACTACCAGGGAGGAGTCTGCATCGCTGAATTGAATTCATTCGCAACAGCGTATAGAGTAACTACCAGGGAAAAGTCTGTATCGCTGAATTGATTTCATACGCGACAGCGTATAGAGTAACTAAATTATACGTAGAATAGCGTATAATTTATAGGACACACTACGTAGCGAATGCGTACAAAAGCGAAGCGAATCACCTAATATTCGGATTCGCTTCGCAGCTGAAAAATCCCAAGATTCGATACGAATCTACGAAGCGGCGAATAGATTCGCTCATCTCTACATGCCACCCATGGTTTTTTACCCTTTTTTTCTGTCATAGAAAAAGTGTAGCCCAGGACTACGGGATCGCATGACCAGTGTCTCCCTCACCTTAGGTCTGAGCTACACTGTAAGTTTTTGTAGTGTGACTAATTGATTTTAACTATTGAATGACAGCAGCAGAGCAGTTCACAAGATTGCATTCATTTGGACTACAGCTATAGTTAAAATCAATCATTTGTGTTACAAAAAGTTGCAGTGTAATTATAGCCTATGGTGTCTTATTGGGACATACTGCAACACGACAGTCACACAAAAATTGTGGATGGATTTTTTTAGTATATCCTATGTCACATGATAGAAATAGATACACAGCTCAGCAGACAGTATCACACAGGATAGGATTAGATACACAGCTCAGCAGACAGTATCACACAGGATAGGATTAGATACACAGCTCAGCAGACAGTATCACACAGGATATGATTAGATACACAGCTCAGCAGACGGTAACACACGTGATATTGTTAGATACGGCAGTTCAGCAGTTTCACACATGATGGGATTAGTTACACAGCCCAGTACACAATATCACATGATAGGATTAAATCCAGTGATTCAACAAACAGTATCACATATAAGATTAGATACACAGCTCAGATTAGTTACACAGGATGCACAAATACTAGGTTTAGATACACCAGAACTATTGTGATTGATAATGTGCTAATGTATCTGATCCCATGATTTTTGAGACAGTAATTTTTATTCAGTGTCTCGGCCTATAATGTGTAATGCTGTGCTACTAAGCCCGGGTATCTAAGCCTGTCGAGGGTGATACTGTAGCAGATACATGGCCTTTGCAGCATAGCATTATACATTGTAGGCTTAGGTACACAGAATAAATAGCACTGCCTCAAATACAGGAAACTAGCAGCAGAATATCACATGATAGGACTGCTCATCCAGTGTATCTAAGCCTATCTGAGTTATTATGCAGTTATATACAGGGGCAGCTATGATCAGTGACACTGATAGGAGGCTCTAACTGTTGTGACACAGAGCTCACAGGCCTGGAGTGTGGGGGGCGGGGCTTATATGCACACAGCACGCTGATCTGCCAGTTACAAGATGGCCACTCCCAGGAGCTGTTTTCTCTCATAATATAATGGCTGAATTTACTGTTGTTATGCTTCCAAATGTATCTTTTTGTGTGTTTAATTATTTGTACCTCTTCCCTACTGTGATGTAACTTAGTATACTCCGTGGTGAAAGGGTCTCTTTAAGGACCTTTTTCATTTTTAAGATGGATATAGACATAATAAATCATTGTCAGCAGAAGTTGTTATAGCGGCCTTGGCTGGATGGAGAAGAAAAACAAAACTACCAACTCACTGGATTTAACTGAACCACACTCACTTATATTGTCCGCTGAGTGCCTATGTAGAACTGGTATGTACCATGTACTCTATGGTCACTTTATGTGGTAAGACCTTCCACAGATCCATAACCACAAGTTTTAATTCATAATCATGCCCACAGATGATGCTAATATATTTTTTACCTTAGTGGTCTAAAATTGTTAAATATGTAATTCTGGCATCCCTGGTGGCATAGGATAGTTAAGTGGTTCATATCAAGATTTCTTGGTTAGTTAAGGGGCTAATGCAGTGGTAAACATACAGTATAGGGGTCATTTATTAAGACCAGAGTTTTAGATGTCAGTCTTAATATCCCCTATAGCTGGTGGAGGATCAGCCGGAGTTACGAAGAGGCTCCAGCCTCTACATAACTTTGGCGGATCTACCGCCGCTTCTAAATGTAAGACAGCTTCCTAGCTGTCTTACATTTAGACCATTATCTAAACCAGGCGTACAAAATGGTAAATGAGACAGGCCTCCCTGCCCACCCTCTTCCCCACCCATGCCACTCCCACTTTTTTTACCTGGCGTGAGCAGTGAAAAGTCACAGATTTTGGAGCAAAGGACCTTTGCACCACCTATTGTATACCTAATATAGATGTATTTCTGTTTAGTAAATGACCCCCAAAGTCTTTTCAGCTTGTTCAACTGCACAGAAGCTCAGAAGGGTAGGGACCCACAAGTACCTTGCTTCTTTTTATCTTTTTTCTCATTCAATTACACCACATCATCCCATTCTCACTAGCTCCTTCACTACACTACTCTAGGCCACTAGACCCCTTCACTGCCCTACCCATCAGGGATAGTGTCCATTCATTACCCCAGTCCACAAGGAATATTATCCATTGCTCCAGGAAAAATAAAGATTATCAGATCATTTTTCAGTGAAAAAAACAAGACACTGTGTCATATAGACACTGTTTATTTTAAATCTGAGATTCTTTGTTTTTGCACACCAGCCATTAGTTCTGTATGTTCTCTAGTGGGGTATTGCCAATATTTATGGCAATCTAGGGTTGTGAAGAAGTCACTGCCAACATCCGATGTGGTTGAGATTGCTGAAATGGTTGATGCCAGTGACTAAAGCCTGTATCACACCTGCCGATTTTTTGGCAATCGCTAACAAGCGTTCATAGTTGCTGGGAAGGAATGCGTGCTTCCCGACGATCGCCTGTTAAATCGGGCTGTCTAATACAATCTTAAGAGCCCTATTAAACTGATACACCTTCAAGTCAGTTAACCCCTTAATGACCGGGCCATTTTGCACCTTCGTGACCAGGCTTATTTATGAAAATCTGACATGTATCACTCTATGTGGTAATAACTTTGGAACACTTTTACTTATCCAAGGCATTCTGAGATTGTTTTCTCGTGACACATTGTACTTCATGACAGTCATAAATTTGAGTCAATATATGTCACCTTTATTTATGAAAAAATCCCAACTTTACCAAAAATGTTGAAAAATTCACAATTTTCACAATTTCAATTTCTCTGCTTTTAAAATTGAAAGTGATACCTCTTAGATCATGTGAGATTTTTGTAAAGCAGGTTGTTAAGGACGTGGCGATACCTAACATATGTACTTTTTTTATTTATTTAAGGTTTATACAATAATATCATTTTTGAAACAAAAAAAAATCATGTTTTAGTGTCTCCATAGTGTGAGAGTTGTAGTTTTTGTTTTATTTTTTGGGAGATTGTCTCAGGTAGGGGCTAATTCTTTGCGGAATGAGATGACAGTTAGATTGGTACTATTTTGGGGGGAATACACATTTTTGATCACTTGGTATTATGCTTTTTGTGATGTAAGGTGACAAAAAATTGATTTTTTTGCAGTTTTTATTTTATTTTTTTACTGTGTTCATCTGAGGGGTTAGGTCATGTGAGATTTTTGTAGAGCAGGTTGCTATGGACATGGCAATACCTAACATGTGTACTTTTTTATTTATATATTTATTTAAGGTTTATACAATAATATCATTTTTGAAACAAAAAAATCATGTTTTAGTGTCTCCATAGTGTGAGAGTTGTAGTTTTTTTTTATTTTTTTGGGCGATTGTCTCAGGTAGGGGCTAATTTTTTGCGGGATGAGATGACGGTTTGATTGGTACTATTTTGGGGGGGAATACACCTTTTTGATCGCTTGGTTTTAAGCTTTTTGTGATAATAGGTGACAAATAATGGCTTTTTTGACATAGGTGAACATGGTAAAAAAAAAAAAACTGAGGGGTTAGGTCATGTGAGATTTTTGTAGAGAAAGTTGTTACGGACGCGGTGATACCTAACATGTCTAGGGTATTTTATTATTTTATTTATTTTTACTCAATTATAAATGTGAGTATATGGAAAATGATTTTTTTTTTTTTACGTTTTTCATTTTTTTTCACTTTTTTTTTTATTTACACTTTTTTTTACTCAGACCCACTTGAAGATCCAGTGGATCTGATGTCTCTATAATACACTGCAGTATACTATATAGTGTACTACAGTGTATTTTTACTTTACACTAAGCCTGTTCAGGCTCCTGCCTTTAACAGGAGCCTGGTCAGGCTTGATATACCATGGCAAGCCGGATGGCGTCCGGTTGCCATGGTAACCATCAGAAAGCTGCCACTGCAGAGCAACGTCCCGATGGGAGGGGGCTCCCTCCCTCCCTCTCTTCTGACCACACTATCGATATCGCACCGTAGCGCCTGATGGGGGAGGGAGCTTCCTCCCTGTTAACCCCTTTCCATGCAGTGGTCCCTACGGACCGCGGCATGGAAGGGGTTAAATGGCCGACATCACTGCCAGCAGCAATGTCGGCCGTTACATTAGATTGTCAGCTGTATGTTACAGCTAAGGGGTTAAGGAAAAAAGGAAAAATAAGCAAATGTTTGTTGGCTGACCTGCATCTTTCATCATGATAGATGCATGATTATGTCCTTGTGTCAGGGATATGCTGCTGATAATCAACAGAACTGAATGAGTAGTAGCAGAAACAATTGTTCCTCCCCTATTCACTTTGCTATGGCCTGTATAATAGACCAATGCAAACTTATCATCAATTGGTGCCTTGAGCTGCCCAAACATTGCACAGTCTAATTGGTCTCTTAGTCTTAGATCCAAGATTCAGCATTTTCCTGCTGTGACATAAAGGTAAATCGTCCTGCTGTTACATAAAGCTGATCATAAGAATCAGTAAATAGTATAGGGTAGAGATGGCTGTACTGCTGTGATTTACACTGTGTTCCTCATCAATAAGAAAGAGGGAGAGCCAGTAAATGTGACTCCTGAGTCACCAACACAAGTAAACTCTGGCATCATAGGGCAGTCCTGCATATCTCGCATGTAGAGTGTTTGCTGCTATTCAGATTAATACTATCCATATTTTCAGGGGTGTTATTCTTCTAACACCCCAATTCTCTGACTATGCTCAATGTTAATGTCAAAGGATTTTTAACACTTATCAGTCATGACACGAGTAGTATATTTGCAATATTTTGTTATAAGAAAATATAAGGTTGTTTGTGAGGAGTAGGTCAGAGGGACACAAATGACACTGACAAAGTGAGGCCCTGACACTCTTCCCAACAACTGTCCCTGCCTTTTGGGGGAACCCGGCTCCTTAACAGGCCAGCCCCAACCGAAGACTGCAATTACACTGAAGAAAGTGGAACACGAGACAAACAACCAAAACAAAACACAAGCAGGAAAAAACCTAAACAGGTCAGGAACTGAAGGGCTAAAAGGTAAAGGAACCAAGCAAGGAATAAACAGAGGAGAACACCAAAGGTAGGTAACAGTAACAGAAACCAGGGAAAAAGGTACAGAGTCACTGGAATACCGGATAAACACAGAGTAGCTAGCTTAGGCACAAGGCTCTATAGCAGGCACAGATACATGGCGAGTGTGAAACTAAATAGTGGCTAGAGTCCCAGCCCCAAAGCGAGATAGGAGCAGGGATCCCAGCCACACCCTTGAATGGACCAAATTACTGGCAGGGACGCCTGCCAGTAAAACTAGCAAAACTAGCCAAACCTTTAACCCTTAAGGAACAAGTTTACAAGAGGATTTTCTGGCTTGCACTCGGGATGAGCGCCGCATAGCGTCAGGACACGGGAACGCCCGCACCCGCCCAACATCTGCTGAAGGGCCGCAGCGCCCCCGAATCCTGACAGAACCCCCCCCTGAGGAGGGGCCTCCAGACCCTCAACAGGACCTCCAGGCTTGGAAGGGTAAGATTGGTGGAATTTTTTAACGAGTCTGGGAGCGTGAAGATCTCTGGCAGCCACCCAGACACGCTCCTCAGGACCATACCCTTTCCAATGTACAAGGTACTGGAGAGAATTCTGTACTTTGCGAGAGTCAATAATTCATTCAATTTCGAACTCCAACTCTCCCTGAACAACCACGGGTAGAGGTGGAGAACGAGCGACCACAGCAGGGATTTTTATATTTTTTCAACAAAGTCTTATGAAAAACCGGATGTACACGAAGAGAACCAGGAAGTCGCAATCTGAACGATACAGGATTTATGATTTCTATGAGGATGTAGGGACCAATAAAGCGTGGAGCAAACTTTGCTGATGGTACTCGAAGACGGAGATTTTTAGTTGAGAGCCACACTTTGTCACCAACTACGTATTCAGGACCGGGACAGCATTTCTTATTCGCATATTTGATCTGCTTGAGTTGGGCATTTTTTAGAGTCTCAAGACTCTTTGCCCAGACTGTGCACAGTCGATTAGCGACATCCTTAACCGAGGAGAATCTAGATTCGTTACCAGTTACAGCGGAATATCTGGGGTGAAAACCATAGTTGCTGTCACGGGAGGCCGGCGGCGCGCTCCCCGCTTGCAGCGCCGCCGGACCTCCGTATCCACGGAGCGAGGACGCGACAGGCGTCCTCGTCTCCATAGCAACGAGAGGCGGGGAACGTCGGGCGGGCTTCCGGATGCTGTGTGCCCGGCGCCCCGCCCCCCTAGACACGAGCAGTGGGTGCGTGCTTGAGCGCTGGCCCGGCAAGCCAGCGCTCAGAGTTATTGTATATTGTATTTACTGGGTCATGTGGCGCTGGCCACGCCACATGACCAGACTGTTAGCATAATTGAGCGCTGGTCACGTTTGGCCAGCACTCATTATGCAAATGGGGTCATGTGGACGCTGGCCCCGTCACATGATCCATTGGAGGGGCTTTTAAGCAGGCTAGCTGCCCTCTCAAATTGCCTGTGATTAGTCTCCTTTGATCAGTGCTCGTGCGACCTTTTGGATTAGCTTGGATTTTTGAACTTCGGATTTTGGACTTGACCTCTCTCTCGTTTCACCCCCTGGCATTGACGTTACCTCCTGTGTTTGACCCGGCTTGTTGACCTTCCACCTGCGTGTTTGTTCTGTCTGTGTTTGTCCGTCCCTTTGTTCCCTTTCCCTTCCTGCGCACTTATCCAGTGTAGGGTCCGCCTTCGTGGTTGTCCGCGGCCGCCTAGGGCCGACTGAGGCAAGTAGGCAGGGAAAGACGGAGGGGTTGCAGTACAGGGCTCACCTACCCTTGTCTCCCCCACGTGACAGAATCACAGGCCTTATCTCATGGAGCAGTTGCGGGCCCTCACGGACCAGGTGGCAAGGAATGGCTCAAGCTTATCCAGGATCTGGCGAGAGGCTCCAACAGCAGGAGCAGCTTCAATCCGCTCCAGTAATGGGTCCCTCCACATCTAACCCTATCGTGGAGCCCCATGTTAAGCTACCGGACCGGTTTTCGGGAGACCGGAAGACCTTCCGCTCCTTTAAGGAAAGTATAAAATTATATTTCCGCCTACGCCCCCACTCCTCGGGTTCCGAGCAGCAGCGGGTTGGGAATAATTATTTCCTTGCTGCAGGGTGATCCGCCAGGAGTGGGCCTTTTCGTTACCCCCTGACTCCCCAAGTTTGCTGACTGTGGACGCGTTTTTTCTGGCCTTAGGCCTATTGTATGAGGAGCCTGACTTGACCGCTGTGGCCGAGTCTCAACTCAGGGACATTCGCAGGGTAACCGTCCAGTAGAGGACTATTGCGCGGAGTTTAGGAAGTGGTGTGTCTCTTCTGGATGGAATGACCCAGCCTTAAGAAGTCCAATTCCGGGTGGGCTGTCTGACCAACTAAAAGACCTTCTGGTATGTTATCCCACTCCTGACTCCTTAGAGGCGACTATGACCTTGGCCATTAAACTAGACCGACGGGTGAGAGAGAGGCGGAGAGAACGTTCTAGCATTCCTCAGGTGGCCGTTTTTCCTGAGATTCCTCTTCCGAGTCCATCGCCTGCCAGAATTCCGGAGGAACCCATGCAGTTAGGGGGGACCATAAGGGACCAAAGACGCCGAAAGGGAGCCTGTTTTTACTGCGGGGAGATGAACCACTGGCTCCAGCAGTTGTCCCAAACTTCCACCTTCTAGGAGATCTCCGGTGGGAAGCAAGGTAACTCCGACGGTGGTAAGAAGGAAAATTTTGCTTCCTATTTCTGTTACTTATGGTCAAATTAAGGGGGAGGGTCAAGCATTTGTTGATTCAGGTTCTGCCGTTAGTTTTATTAATTTTGATTTCGTACAAACTGTTGGTATTCCGCTAGTTCCTCTAAGGGAGGTAATTCAAATCATTGCCTTAGATTCCACCCCATTGAAGAATGGGCGAGTGGAATTTTGTACGCCCGAGGTGTCCCTAACGGTGGGGATTGCCCATACTGAGACCTGTTCCTTCCTTGTCCTAAGGGATTTACCTGCTGACCTCGTCTTAGGTCTGCCATGGTTACAGGACCACAACCCCGTGATCAACTGGCCTGCAGGTGAATTAGAGAAATGGGAGGTGATTGTTCCAAATGTTGCAAATCAATTTTGCAGTTAGGAGGTACTACTGAGTCTCTGATCCTGCCTGGATATATCAGAGATTTTCAGGACGTATTCTCCATGTCCGAGGCTGAGTTCCTCCCTCCTCACAGGCATTATGATTGTGCTATTGATATTATTGAGGGTTCCAAGTATCCTAAGGGCCGTATTTACAATCTCTCCACTCCTGAGCGGCAATCCATGAGGGATTATCTTAAGGAGAGTCTGGCCAAGGGTCATATCCGGCCTTCAGTTTCCCCCATGGGGGCCGGATTTTTCTTTGTGGGTAAGAAGGATGGAGGATTGAGGCCCTGTATTGATTACAGGGAACTTAACAAGGTCACGTCAAGAACAGGTATCCGCTGCCCCTTATCCAGATTTACTAACCAGATTCAAGGCGCCTGCTGCGTTCTCTAAACTGGATTTAAAGGGAGCTTATAACCTGATTAGAATCAGGGAGGGGGATGAATGGAAGACGGCCTTCAATACCCGGAGGGTCACTATGAGTATTTAGTAATGCCCTTTGGGCTAAGCAATGCACCCGCTGTGTTCCAGAATTTTGTCAATGACATTTTTTTAGACCTTTTATTGGGAGGTTCATGATTGTCTACATTGATGACATCCTTATTTTTTCTGCGGATTGGGGAATCTCACGTTTCTCATACCAGACAGGTGTTTAGAGGTGTTACGTGAGAATAAACTATTTGTCAAAGGGGAGAAGTGTATCTTTTGCGGTTCAGGAGGTGGCCTTTTTAGGATACATTTGACCCCTTGCTCTTGCAAAATGGACCCAGTTAAGGTGCAGGCCATCCTCGATTGGGTGCGACCTTCCTCCCTTAAGGCGCTCCAACGATTTTTAGGGTTTGCGAACTTCTATCGCAATTTATAAAAATTTTTCATTGGTGGTCAAACCAATTACAGATCTGACTCGCAAGGGAGCGGATCTAGTTACATTGGCCCTCTGCAGCTATTGAAGCCTTTGAGAAGCTAAAGCAATGTTTTACTAATGCCCTGTGTTAATCCAGCCTGACCAGAATGAGCCCTTTATAGTTGAGGTGGATGCATCTGAGGATGGGGGTAGGGGCAGTGTGTCCCAGGGATTCCTCCACCCTAACTAACCTTAAGCCATGTGCTTTTTTTTCCCGCAAGTTTTCGTCTGCTGAGAGGAACTACGATATCGGGAATAGGGAGTTAATTGGCCATTAAGTGGGGCATTTGAGAGAATGGCGTCACTTCCTGGAGGGGGCATTACATCGCATTGTGGTCCTCACGGATCATAAAACCTTATGTTTCTAGAGTCTGCTAAGCGTTTGAATCCCAGACAGGCGAGGTGGGCTTTGTTTTTTACTTCGTTTTGATTTTTGTGTTACCTTAGACCAGGAAGCAAGAACATTAAGGCTGACGCTCTATCCGGAGTTTTCAGGCATATCAGCCTCCTGACGTCCTTCCTGAGCCCATCTTGGCCGCGCTGACATCATCGTAGCCGCTTACCTCGTCTGATCTGGCATCTGAGATTTTCGACAGCACACATCTCGCTCCCACTGGTACCCCCAATGACAAATTGTTTGTGCCGGCTCATTTGCGTTGCGACTGCTGGGTGAGTGCCATAACTCTGTATTATGTGGACATCCTGGGATCAATGCCACCAGGGAGTTTAGTCTCTAGGCAGTATGTGGCATCCGATTTCCAGGGATGTCAGGCTTTCGTAACTGCATGTAATACTTGTGCCAGGTCCAAGAATCCCAAGACACGACCTATGGGCGAGCTTTGTCCATTACCCATACCTAGCAGACCATGGTCGCATTTGTCCATGGACTTTATCACGGATTTACCTTGTTCTGAGGTAAAACGGTGATTTTGGTTGTGCGTTGACAGATTTAGCAAGATGTGTCATTTTATTCCGTTGGGTAAGTTACCTTCTGCTTAAGGTTTTGCGTCCGTCTTTTAGACCACATAGTTAAACTGCATGGTATTCCTGAGAATATTGTTTCGGACAGGGGGGTGCAGTTTGTGTCTAAATTCTGGAGAGCTTTCTGTAAGAGGATTGAAGTATCTTTGTCTTTTTCGTCGGCCTTTCATCCGGAGACCAATGGGCAAACCGAACGTCTTAATCAGTCCGTTGAGCAGTATCTCAGATGTTATGTTGCAGATAACCAGCATATGTGGGCCAGATTCCTGTCTCTGGCCGAGTTCGCAATTAATAACCGTGTGAATTCGTCTTCTGGGGTATCGCCGTTTTTCTGCACATGGGGTTTCATCCGCGCTTTGGGCTCCTTTCTCCAGCTTTTCGGCGGTCCCAGAGGCCAATGCTCTCTCTCAGGAACTGTGCACAGTTTGGGCACAGGTTCAGTCGAACTGGAAAAAGCCCAAAGAATTCAAAAAACTAAGGCCGATAAGAAACGTTCTAAGGGTGTGAATTTCAAGGTGGGGGACATGGTATGGTTGTCAACTAAAAATCTACGCATGAAAGTACCATCCTATAAGTTTGCGCCTCGCTTTATTGGTCCATACAGGATCACCAAGGTGATCAATCCGGTGTCGTTTGAATTGTGTTTACCTGACTCCCTTCGTGTTCACAATGTTTTTCATATGTCTTTGCTCAAACACTATGTTGCTTCCGCTGGTCCAGAGGAACTGTCTCCGCCTCCGGTCGAGGTGGAGGGACAAGTGGAGCACGAGATTCATAGAATCATTGACGTTAGGAAGTCCGGAATTCCTTCCAGTACCTGGTACATTGGAAGGGATTCGGGCCAGAGGAAGGTCTTGGGTGCCGTTGACCAGGATGCATGCGGATTCGCTCATCCGGAATTCTACCTGCAGCATCCTGATAAACCTGCTCCCGCTGGTAAGGGTCCGGAGGCCCCTCGTGAAGGGGGTACTGTCACGGGAGGCCGGCGGCGCGCTCCCCGCTTGCAGCGCCGCCGGACCTCCGTATCCACGGAGCGAGGACGCGACAGGCGTCCTCGTCTCCATAGCAACGAGAGGCGGGGAACGTCGGGCGGGCTTCCGGATGCTGTGTTCCCGGCGTCCCCGCCCCCCTAGACACGAGCAGTGGGGTGGTGCTGAGCGCTGGCCGGCAAGCCAGCGCTCAGAGTTATTGTATATTGTATTTACTGGGGTCATGTGGCGCTGGCCACGCCACAATGACCAGACTGTTAGCATAATTGAGCGCTGGTCAGTTTGGCCAGCACTCATTATGCAAATGGGTCATGTGACGCTGGCCCCGTCACATGATCCATTGGGAGGCTTTTTAAAGCAGGCTAGCTGCCCTCTCAAATTGCCTGTGATTAGTCTCCTTTGATCAGTGCTCGTGCGACCTTTTGGATTAGCTTGGATTTTGAACTTTCGGATTTTGGACTTGACCTCTCTCTCGTTTCACCCCTGGCATTGACGTTACCTCCTGTGTTTGACCCGGCTTGTTGACCTTCCACCTGCGTGTTTGTTCTGTCTGTGTTTGTCCGTCCCTTTGTTCCCTTTCCCTTCCTGCGCACTTATCCAGTGTAGGGTCCGCCTTCGTGGTTGTCCGCGGCCGCCTAGGGCCGACTGAGGCAAGTAGGCAGGGAAAGACGGAGGGGTGCAGTACAGGGCTCACCTACCCTTGTCTCCCCCACGTGACAGTTGCAGTAAAATGGGGACAGTCATGTCGAGGAACTTTCTTGATTATTTAGAGCGAACTCAGCCATGGGCAGGTATTCACTCCACTTTTCCTGACATTCAGAAATGAAACACCTAAGATATTGCTCAAGTGACTGATTAAGTCTTTCAGTCTGCCCATTCGTCTCGGGGTGAAAGGCGGATGAGAAGGACAGCGAGATACCCAACCTACTGCAAAATTCTCTCCAGAACCTCGACACGAACTGAACCCCCTGTCAGACACTATGTTAGACGGAATTCCATGAAGGCGTAAAAATATGGCGGATAAACAACCCTGCAAGGACTCTAGCTGTAGGCAATTTTTTCAACGAGACCAGATGGCAAATTTTAGAAAACGATCCACCACAACCCAGATTACTTGACCTACCTTTGGAGAGAGGAAGATCAGTAATAAAATCCATGGAAATGTAGACCAGGGCCTGTTGGGCAAAGGGAGCGGATGTAATGAGCCCTTCTGGGAGTTGTCGAGGAACCTTTTCCCTAGCACAGGTCTCACAAGCCTTAACAAACGGCCTTAACATCACGTTGCCAGGATGCCACCAATAGGTACGCGGACAACAAGTATCCAGTGCCCGCGATGCTCGGGATGACCAGACAAAACTGAGGAATGGACCTCTTCTAACACCTTCAACCGAAGATGACCTGGGACAAAGAGTTTACCTGGGGGTACAGTAGTAGGAGCAGAACTCTGAGTCTGCAATAGAAGACACAAGATCTGAAGTCAAAGTGGCAATGACTACCCCGGGAGAGAGGATATTTTCTGGTTCCTCATCCGGGACATCACTGGCACCCAAAGCTTCTGGACAAGGCATCAGCTTTAGATTTTTTGGAGCCTGGGACGATAAGTTACCACAAAAT
Organism: Rhinella marina; assembly: GCA_900303285.1. Taxonomy (NCBI): domain Eukaryota; kingdom Metazoa; phylum Chordata; class Amphibia; order Anura; family Bufonidae; genus Rhinella; species Rhinella marina. The sequence continues at coordinate 268 of ONZH01010804.1, read as the reverse complement.
TAAACCTGGTAAAAAACAAAGCCATTGCGCTTGACGGGGATTCAATCTCTTGGCACTGTCCAGATACAGCAGGTTCTTATGGTCAGTTAACACTGTCACCTTACATCTGGCGCCCTCCAGAAAGTGTCTCCACTTGTCAAAGCCCTTTAATAGTCAGTAACTCCCTGTTTCCTATATCATTAATTAACTTCGCAGTGGAGACTTTTGGAGAAAAGGCTACAGGTTGAGGTTGGCACAAGGGTTTAACTCCCTGAGACAGGACAGCCCC
>ONZH01010803.1:0-23677 GCA_900303285.1 Rhinella marina | reverse complement strand
TTTGGAAGCACAGACAAAAATGCTACAACCCTAAGATGTGTCTCCTCATGCTCATGTAATGTGCGTTCACAATACAGCCGTTACCTCAGAGCGGGTTTGAAACAAGAGCAAGCCGACCACCACTACTACATGGCTGTGTGGTCGTAACCAGGGGCAACGGCCTGACTGATGTGTGTGGGACAATGGATATACAAAATAGGAAAATCTTCTAAACTGTACATTTATATAAATACATTCTATTAGTAATAATATTGGTATGGCTATATCTAACTATACAAACTACAATTGTGAGATGGGAATACCCCTTTAAGGTCTGATCCCCTTACAAGCATTTAGCCACTACCCTTCCAGCACGCCGTATCTTTGACCTGCATACTTACCAGCTTTGCGGTTGATAAATTTGGGAAAAATAGGAAATTGCCCCAGAAAGCTAGAGACCACTCATTTATGGCCCCACACATTTTAGCCGGGAGAGACAGAATTTACAGGGATTTAGAAGATACATTTTAAGATAAATCGAGGCAAGTTTGAAATGTTGGCACAGACTCCGACCAGCGGTGATGCTCAGGCATCAGTATGTTATGGCTGGTGAGGCCCCAGTCGAAAAATGATTGAAAAGCCCTGTCGTACTGGTTATAAACAGCTGCCGACTCTTCGGAGGAAGTCACTTTGTGATATTTCTTCAATTAATTTTTACGGCAGTGACAAAGTGGTGTTTAGAAGACATCAGAGAGCCATAATGTTCTGGTTGTGACCGGCGTGACACGAGTGGGTCCTTTATATCCCATATCTCACATCATAACCCTCCCCGCTCACACGCTGCGCTCTCAGGAGCGACCTCCATTCTGAGCTAATTAACTGCTGGCCAGGAGCTGGTCTTGCAGCTACTGTGCTCCTGGAGCGGCGCTGGCTGCTGGATGTATACAAGCTGGCCAAGATGATGAGCTTGTGTCACTACTGTACAGAAAAAAAAATGAAATGAGACAGGAATGACCCGGGTCTGAACAGAACGGCATTAGAGCAGAACGGTGTGAAAGCCGAAAGACTCCATCGTGTTACTTACAGAACTGGCAGGCGGGAGAAATCAGAGAAGGGGTCAGTCACTGTGCAGAGGAAAAGCCGCCTTATCTGGTATTGTGGCGCCAGAAATCTATTACAAACCGAGGCATTCGTGGGAAAGTGGCGGGTGACCTTGATTGACCTTGTCAGAAAATATTGGGAAATAAACAGGTGGAATCCAAATATGGCTGCCAGTCTTGCATCCCAGTTTATCGTCAGATAAGACATCATTGATGTCTAAGCAGATTTGTCATTCAACAGTTGAAGAAAAAAAAAAAGTGACAAGCCTCTGCTTGCTGTCAGTGACTGGAAATGTGCTCGATTGGAGGTTGAAAAAGCTCTGAAGTTTTTTTACTACAGTTGTATCCAGTCTAGAAAATCCTCTAGCGACACAGTCTGGATTTCAGGCTGATACGTTTGTTACAATGTGTCAGCGAAGGAAAAATGTGTCAGAAGAAGAGAGGTTTTGTCCTATTGACTTATATGGGTTCAGTCGTTTTCTGGAAAAAAAATTCAGCGCCTGCTGTGTCAGAATGTATTTACGGAGCCTTCAGCGCACATGTGAACACAGCCTTAGGGCTCATTCTCAGGACCGTATTTTGTTTCCGTGTCCGTTTTTTCTTTAGTTTTTTTTTCAGTCTGTATACGGAACCATTCACTTCAATGGAGCCGCAAAAAAAATGGAGTCTGTGTCCATTCTGTGTCCGTATGTCAGCTTGTGCGTTCCGCAAAAAAATTGAACTTGTTTTATTATTTTAAAAAAAAGCAAACAGCAGGTGGCGCTATACAGATACATTTTATTGAATAGCTCAGTGGCTTGCTAAATATTTAATTACATGCCAATTACATTTTTCGTGGGACAATCCCTTTAAGCTACAGGATGTAGCGGCAGCCAAAATCTGTGTGAAATCTGTGTCGCATTGTGTAATGGGATTCCGTGCTGCCGCAGGATTTCATTCCTCCATCCCCTTGAATGGAGAGCACGGACCCGCAGAAGTTATAGATGCAAATCCTTCTGCTGATTCCACGCCAAATACGTGTCAGATTTTTTGGATGCGTATTTCGGCCATGTGAATTACCCTTACGAGGGCACCTTCCTGCAGCAAATCCAACCATACTATTGGGATATCCTATATGCATCTGTGCCTCACACCTCGTACCTCACAATGACTCTTTTGTCCCCTTTAAGAGAAAACCGGCTACTGCTAATCAAAATGAAAATACCAGGATAGGGAAGAGACACCGCCGTGATCCGAAATCTTCTCCTATGCCATCAAATCCTACGTTTCATTGTAGCCACTGATCCAGAATAAAGCATTTAAATGATGTTATCCAGAAGAGCATGTAAATGGAAAGCCGTGAATTACCTGCAGGAGTGATTTATATCTCCGTTATTTCTGAGTAGATGAACCATTGACTTCCAGCTCCTCAGGATTTATCACCACTGCCATCTGACAAATTGCTGGCGGCTTTCTGCAGCTCCAGCGCCTGGTGCTCTCTAAGAGATACACATTAAGACTGTAAGCTCTGTGGGTCAGTGCTCCTAGTCAATGCTATCCCTGTGTGGATGTTTCTAGGTTTTCTCGTGAATGATTAATCGCGGGTCTGGACAGGGGAGAAGTGTGAAATTACCTGGCGGTATTAAGTAGGACGCGCTCCTTCCTGTTAATGGACAGCGTTGGAGACCGCGGAGCCGATTAAAGGTTGTCAATGGCGCTAAATCACAGGGAGAAGCGGTAAAGGTGCTCGGCTCGTACAAAATCATTTTTTATATCCTCGCCCGCTGTGATCTGTAACCCTCTCATGTCAGCCATAGCTTAGGAACTACAACTCCCAGCCCTGCCAGTGCAGCCATCTTATTTTCCAGGCATGCTGCCAGCCGATGTAAAGCAAAGGTCTTAATCACTCAGAACGCAGGTTACGCCACAGAGGCACCATAAAAATACGATCCCCGTCACCCGCCTGTATAGCCCCAATCGAAACCTGTACAGCCAGGCGTAGCTATAGGGTCAGAGCAGTGACTACCGGGCCAGACCTGAGGGGCCAAAACCTGGCCAATCCGTCATGACACTCATATTACCTTTCCGAGGCTGAAACCTGAACTATGTTTTTTTTTTCCTGTTACGGCGTTCACCTCATAGAAGAGATTTTTTAAAATTCTAATAGTTCAGACTTTTTTGGGCATGGCAATACATAATATATGTATTTATATTTTATATGTACAATTGTGAAAGGGGGTGATTTAAACTTTTAATATTTTGGTGGGGGTTTTTTTACCTTTTTTTTTTTTTTACTTTTTATTTATTAACTATTAGCCCCCTTAGCGACTAGAACCCTTTTCTTATACACCCTAATAGAGCTCTATTAGGGTGAATAGGACTTTACACTGTCCCTGCTGCCCAGTGTTTTGTGCACACAGCAGCAGGGAGCTTACCATGGCAGTCATGGAAGGCTTCAGTAGTGTACTGACTGCCATGGTAATCAATCATAGCCCTGCAATTTCACTGCTGGGGCTCCGATCGAAAGCTGCCACTGCCATTAATGAGAATACCAAGGAGGGGGTACCCTGTGGCCACTGGACAACCAAAGAAAATAATTCTGAGGGATAAGGGGGGCACACTGCTCCACCAATGAATATAATTAACCCGTTAATACAGATGTAGGCTGCAGTGCCTCATTGAGGCTGAGTGCCGTGATACAGCTGGCACCCGCAGCCTATATTTGTATTAACAGGTTAATTGTATTCATTGGTGGCGCAGAGGCCAGAGCCCCTCCCCTCCTCGTCAGTATTAAATTGTCATTGGTGGCCAGCAACAGCCGTGTCACAGTGGTGCGCGCTGAGAGCTGGGCGTGCCATGTTCTCTAACAGATACTAGGCTTTCCTAGTATCGGAAAATAGTAAATCCTGGTATCGATTCAATCCGGGTGTAAAAGTATTGATTGGGTATCGAAAGTTCAATACCCGGTGCAACCCTACTGCCTTTGACATTACTTAATTCTCTTAGGATATGGGGGTGTATGCTATCTGGTCCCGGCAATTTGTCTATTTTAATCTTTTTAAGACGCCGCTGTACTTCTTTTCGGGTCAGACAGGCCAATTTTAACCGGAAATTTACTTTTACATTCAGCATTTCATCTGACAGTTTATTTTCCTCAGTAATAGCTTTGCTTTTTCATCATCGGTCTCTGCAACTGTCCCCTCATCATTTACACTTTTTACCACTTATGTACGGTAATTGAAGAACATTTTAGGGTTAGTTTTACTCTCTTTGGCAGAGAATCTCTGTCTTCAGTTTGGCTGCCTTTATTTGTCTTTTACACATTCTATTTTTTTTTCCTTATAGTTTTTCAATGGTTTTTAATGTTTCCTTGCTACTTTCCTGTTTTAGTGATTTAAATGCTTTCTTTTTGGCCTTTATTGCTTCCTTTACATTTCTGTTTATCCACATTGTTTTTTTTCTTGTTACTCATTTATTCCCATAAGGTATGTAATTTTCACAAGTAGAGTTCAGGATGCTTTTAAAAATATCCCATTTCATGGCTGCATTTTTATTTTTGAGGAAATTATCCCAGTTAGGCCAAATTTTGATATTTTGTTTGGTATTTTTGTGTTTCCCTGAAGAAACACTCTTTTGATTGACAATTGGAAAGTTATTATTTTATGGTCAATATTTTGCATTTATCAGTTTTGTTAGGTCTGTCGGTTAGTACTAAGTCCAGTATGACCGTCCCTATATTCGGGTCCTGAACCAGTTGGGAAAGGTTATCGCCAAGAACCTGTTTCCCTACAGCTTTCAGTTCCCCAGTCTATATCTGGGTAGTTGAAGTCCCCCATAATAACGACCTGATTATGATTTGCAGCTGCATCTACCTCCTTTAGTAGTAGATTTTCTGTGGACTTTGGTATTTGGTAGCATATAACAAACTCCTATCAGTATTTTATTATTGTTTTTGCCTCCATGTAACATAGTAACATAGTAACATAGTTTATAAGGCCGAAAAAAGACATCTGTCCATCCAGTTCGGCCTGTTTTCCTACAAGTTGATCCAGAGGAAGGCAAAAAAACCCTGTGAGGTAGAAGCCAGTTTTCCCCACTAGGGAAAAAAATTCCTTCCCGACTCCAATCAGGCAATCAGAATAACTCCCTGGATCAACGACCCCTCTCTAGTAACTATAACCTGTAATATTATTACCCTCCAAAAATACATCCAGGCCCCTCTTGAACTCTTTTAGTGAACTTACCATCACCACCTCCTCAGGCAGAGAGTTCCATAGTCTCACTGCTCTTACCGTAAAGAATCCTCTTCTATGTTTGTGTACAAACCTTCTTTCCTCCAGACGCAGAGGATGGCCCCTCGTCACAGTCACAGTCCTGGGGATAAATAGATCGTGGGAGAGATCTCTGTACTGACCTCTGATATATTTATACATAGTTATTAGATCTCCCCTCAGTCGTCTTTTTTCTAAAGTGAATAACCCTAATTTTGATAATCTTTCTGGGTACTGTAGTCCACCCATTCCAGTTATTACTTTAGTTGCCCTCCTCTGAACCCTCTCCAGCTCTGCTATGTCTGCCTTGTTCACAGGAGCCCAGAACTGTACACAGTACTCCATGTGTGGTCTGACTAGTGATTTGTAAAGTGGCAGGACTATGTTCTCATCACGGGCATCTATGCCTCTTTTGATGCAGCCCATTATCTTATTGGCCTTGGCAGCAGCTGTCTGACATTGGTTTCTGCAGCTTAGATTTCTGTTCACTAAAATTCCTAGGTCCTTTTCTATGTCAGAGTTACCCAATATTTTACCATTTAGTATGTACTGGTGACTTGCATTATTCCTTCCCATATGCATAACTTTACATTTGTCAGTGTTAAACCTCATCTGCCACTTCTCTGCCCAAGCCTCCAGTCTATCCAGATCCATCTGTAGCAGTGTACTGTCCTCTTCTGTGTTAATTACTTTACACAGTTTAGTGTCATCTGCAAAAATTGATATTTTACTGTGCAAGCCTTCTACAAGATCATTAATAAATATATTGAAGAGAATAGGGCCCAATACTGACCCCTGTGGTACCCCACTAGTTACAGTGACCCAATCTGAGTATGTGCCATTAATAAGCACCCTCTGCTTATTATATCCCTCTGCTTTTGTATATCTCTACTCCACATGTTTATTTTCCTCAATTATACACTACTCGCAAAAAGTTAGCGATATTTGGCTTTTGGGTGAAATTTATGGAAAACGTAAAGTTCATGCTACAGTGATATTATATCATGAAAGTAGGGCATTTAAAGGCATGTACACCTTTGGGGGCATTTTTTATTATTGCATTATACTTATTTTGAGCTAAAATACATTTTAATTGGCCTTTATTAACAAAATGAAAACCTTTTTTGTGTACTGAGCTGACATGCTCTACTAGCTGTCTGTGGACTTCTTATCTCTGCTCTCTCACATTATAAACACTCATTAAAGCTTAATCCTTATCTTATCGATAAGAATGTAGCTTAAATAAGTATTTATGACCTCTCAGTAGTTTAGAGATAAGGCTTATTAGATGAAATTGACAGTGAAAGTCCAATTGAACAATTAGATTTTTAGCCAAAAATAAGTTAAATGCAATCTTTAAAAAATTGACTCCAAAGGTGTGCATAGCATTTAAATAGAAGCATACAATGGTGATTTCTTCATCTCAAACAATTTATTGAAACAAAAGCCAACAGCAGTTGGCTATACCCCTACAAAAATGTCAGTGTTACAATAACTTGTGATGTGGCCTTGAGCATTAATTACAGCTTGACAACGACATCTCATGCTGTTGACAACTCGACTTATTGCCTGCTGAGGCATGGCATCCCACTCGTCTTGAAGGGTGGCCCTCAGGTCATTGTGGTTTTGGGGTGCAGAGTGGCAGCTGAGTCGTCACTGGTCTTGATAAATGTGCCCCATGTTTGTTTGATCTACACAAATCTGAAAAGAAAAAGCACCATTGTATAGACTAACTACAATGGGGGCGGGCCGCAGCACAGCAAACAAGCCAAGAGGCGGGCGGACAAAAACCGCTGCGTGCTGTAGTTTTTGTCCGGCTGCTCTTGGCCATTATTGTGAATGGGGCCAGAGTGGACTTCCAACAGCACGGTGGGATAGCGTTAGCACAGATCCGGCAGGCTGTTTCCCTGCCGGACCCTTCTGCCGCAAGTGTGAAAGTAGCCTTACATAAAACTGATTTTATTTTTAACAACTATGATTAGTTGAGAACTGAGGCATTCAGGTGTTAACTGTATTGTCATTAACAGTTGTTCATTGTCTCATTTTCTAGATTTTCCAGTGATGCCTAATTTCATTTCAAGTGGTAGTACTTCAGAAAAGCTCAGTTTGAATTCCAATAGTGAAAATCAAAAACCTAAAAGATGGGGACTGGTTGCAACTGGTGTTGTGGGAGGCACATTATTGACTTTATATGCTGTGTCTACCCCGTTCGTGTTACCTGCTTTGAGAAAAATTTGTCTTCCTTATGTGCCTGCATCGGAAACTCAGGTGGAAAATGTTTTGAAAGTGCTTCAGTTTAGAAGCGGAACTGTCGTTGACATTGGAAGCGGTGATGGACGTATTGTAAGTTCAACTTTTTGTGAACGTGTAGACATCTGGGGTCATTTATCAAACTGGTATAAAGTAGAAGTGGCTTAGTTGCCCATAGAAACCAATCAGATTCCACCTTTCATTTTCCAAAGGAGCTGTCAAAAATGAAAGGTGGAATTTGGTTGCTATGGGCAACTAAGCCAGTTCTACCTTATACCAGTTTGATGAATGACCCCAATCATCTTTTTTTTTTTTTTAATATAGAATACTTATGAAAAAATAAGTTATGTAAAAGCGTAGTTTCTCATAGACCTAATTTGTTAAGTTAATAAGTTATGCTAGAGGGGCTAAATATATTTTGGTATACTTATTTCTGTCTTTTTAGTCAGAGTTGCTGCAGAGAAATCCACAGGTAATCTGCTGCTAAATCTGTACTACACACATATAGATTTTCAGATTTGCCTTTGTATTTCATGCACCACTGAAATTCACTACCATTTTTTTGAAAATCCGCAGCCTTTAAAGGGAATGTGTAATCAGACAATGGCCTATTTATTTCAAGTTTTTATAGTAAACATGTTTTAACCCCTTAGTGACCACCAATAAACCTTTTCACGACAGCCCAGTCTAAGCACTAAATTGGTCTCCCGTACAGTGGAGAGCGGCTCACACATTAGAGCCTCGCTCATGGTATAACAGCCAGACCGGCATGAGTGCCAATCCGAGCTGTTTAACCCCTTACATGGCGAGGACAATGATGATCGCCGCATGTGAACGCTAACAGAGGCAGCGGACTCCCTCTGTATCCCATCAGCACCCCGCAAGTGAGATCACAGGGTGCCAATGCTAGTGAAGGCAGGCCAAGGCCTAGTGTAGGCCTCAGGTTTGCCTCCAGTGTTTTCCAGCAGGCTGCGCTTGTCTGGTCCATGTTAGTATAGCACTGACTTTAAAATACGATGCACTATAGAAATAGTGTGCTGTACTTTAGAAGCTATCAAAAGATCTTTTGGAACTATTAAATGGTTAAAAAAATATGTAACAGGCCACTAGAAATGTGCTTTTTTACAATGTAAGGGCTCATGCACACGAACGTGTGCCGGCCGTGCCCGTGCTGCGGGCCGCAAACTGCGGTCCGCAATGCACGGGCACTGACCGTGAGGCCACCGCATGCGGATCGTGGACCCATTCACTTGAATGGGGTCCGCGATCCGCATCCAAGGGTCCGCACCGCAAAAAAGTAGTTCTTCGCTACTTTTTTGCGGTGCGGCGGCACGGCCAGAAACACCACGGAAGCACACCGTAGTGCTTCCGTGGTGTTCCAATCCGTGCCTCTCCCGGATCGCGGACCCATTGAAGTGAATGGGTCCGTGATGCGGGCTACACACGGCCGGTGCCCGTTTATTGCGGACCCGCCGTATGCGGCCCGCAGCACGGGCACGGCCGGCACACGTACGTGTGCATGAGCCCTAAAAGCGCTTTTCATTGGGAAAAAAATTGCAAAAATAAAATCTGCCCCATATTTGGTATCACCATGTTCGGAACAACCTGCACTACGCAAATTATTCTGTACAGTGAACGCTGTATGTAAAAAAAATAAATGTAAGAATTGCTGCTTTCTGCTTTGTTGCCACCAAAAAAACATAAATAGAACTGCTCAAAAAGTGTTATGTACCTCAAAATGAAACCAGTCGTCCCACAAAACTCAAGCCCTCACACAGCTCCATAGAAAGAAAAATAAAAAAAAGTTATGGGTCTTGGGATGCAGCAATGCAAAAACATTCTTTTTTTTTTTTTAAAGGTGCAAAAGTGGTAAAACTGAAAAAAAATATATATATATGTATATTTGTTATCGCTACAATTGTACTGAGCCAAAGAAAATTAATCGTGTTATTTATGCCAAAAATGAACATAAAACTTATTGGCAGTATTGCTGTTTTTTCCTATCCCCCTCCCAGAAAGAGTTAATAAAAGTTAATCAGTAAGTTATGTGTATCCCAAAATGGCACCATTAAAAACTACAACTTGTCCTGCAAAAAACAAGCCTGATATGGCTACATTGACAGAAAAAAAAGGCGATGATGAAAAAAATTTAAAAATTTACTTGGCCAGTAAGGCCCAAATTATTGGTGGCATTATTTTTCATTTTCCATATCACTATATTAAGAAAAAAAAAAACTAAAATCCTGCAGTTTTCACACTGGAACACTAGGCCTAATAATATGCACCTCTTCTTGGTCTGTGCAAGTCAAGTCAAGTTGAAGATGAAGTGATCTCCAAAGGCATAAAGTTAAAGATGACACATTCCCTTTTTATTTTAACCTCTTACCAGGCCTATTTTCATTTTTGATTTTTCTTCCCCACGTGCCATAACTTTATTTTTCCATTCACATAGCCATATTAGGGCTTCTTTTTTGCGGGAGAAGATCCTTTTTTAATGTCATCATTTAATTTACCGTGTCTTGTATTGGAAAATGGTGAAAAATTCTTTGTGCGGTAAAATGTTTTTGGGGTTTTGACATCATCGCGTTCACTGTGTGCTAAAAAAAAAAAAAAATCACGACATCATTATTCCGCAGCTCAGTACAATTACAACCATACCAAACTTATAATATATAAATATAGTTTTTATTTTAATTACCTTACTTAAAAATAACCTTTGAAAAAAAAATCAGCCATAACTTTTTTATATTTCAGTCTACAGAGCTGTATGAGGGCTTGTTTTTTGCAGAACAAGCTGTAGTTTTTATTGGTACCATTTGTTTTATCACTGTTATATGTTAATTATGTCGAATTGCATGTTTTTCATTTTTTTGTTCACCGAACAGGAATTTAAAAAAAAAATATTTTGATAGTTCAGACATTTTCGGATACAACGATACCTAATATGTTTATTTTTGTTATTGTTTATATATTTTTATATGTACTTTTGGGAAAGGGGGTGATTTAAACTTTTAATTTTTTTTTTTTTTTTTTTTTTAACTTTTTTTTACTTTTTATTTAATAACTATTAGCTCCCTTAAGAGGATATATCATTTGCTCCCTTGTCCTAATAAGGCCTTGTTCACACTTCAGTTATTTGATCAGTTGTTTCCATCAGTGTGAGCCAAAGCCAGATGCAGGTCAAAAAAACAGAACAGGTGCAGATTTTTTCATTATACCTTATCTCTGTGTAGCCTCCACTACTGGTTTTTGGCTCACAATAACTGATGGAAATAACTGATCAAATAACTGACGTGTGAACAAGCCCTAACCCTAATATGGATAGATCTCAAAAGAGCAGTGCATGCAAGATGGCCCAGGAATCTCACAGAACTGGAAGACTTTTGCAAGGAAGAATGGAAGAAAATTCTTCAAATCTAGAAGTGAAAGACTCTTGGCTGGCTTCAAAAAGCGTTTACAAGCTGTGATACTTGCCAAATGGGTTGCTACTACGGATGAGCGACTTGACTTCGGATGAAACATCCAAAGTAGATTCGCATAAAACTTTGTTCTAATACTGTACAGAGCTGGAGCTCCATACAGTATTAAAATGTATTGGCTCAGATCAGCCGAAGTTATTACTTCGCATAGTCTCGCGAGACTTCGCGTATTAACTTCATAAATTCATTTCTACTGTAAAAAAAAATTTCAGAACTCGGGTTCGGTTCCTAGTAATACCTTCAGCTCATCTGAGCCAATACATTATAACACTGTATGGAGCTCCGGCTCCATACAGTATTAGAACTAAGTTTTATGTGAATCGACTTTGGATGTTTCATCTGAAGTCGATTCGCTCATCCCTAGTTGCTACTAAGTACAAACCGTGCAGGGTGCCCAAACTTTGGCTTGGGCCCTTTTCCTTTATTGTTATTGTTTGCTTAAAATACAAAGGGTATGCATCATCTTTAACATCATGCTTTCAGGAGCATTCCGTTGTCTTCAGTTCAGTTTTGTCCCCATTGACAATGAATGGGGACAAAACTGAAGCGTTTTTTTCCGGTATTGAGCCCCTATGACGGAGCTCAATACCGGAATAAAGAAACGCTAGTGTGAAAGTAGCCTAAGGCTTCAAATCTGCATCAGAGGCTCCTCTTGGAGCTTCTTTGGTGGATTTCATCAAAAATATTGGATAAAATAGTTCTGCATAGGACTATATTGTTTGATAAAATGACAGACTCCCAAACAGAAAACCGATGAACCCTATTAATGTCCATAGGATCTGTCTTGCACTATTAAGCCTCATTTGCACGTCCATGTCCGTGCTCAAATCCGTGAGCATGTGGTCAGTGATGCATCTGTGAAGCTGTCTGTGAAGGATCCTTGTTGGGTCCGTGTGTCCGTTTTTTGCTGTCCGTGTTGCATCCGTGTTTCACTGACACCGAACAGCTGAAAAATAATTTTCGAAACATCTCTTCTTAATGATCCATGAAACATGGATGCAACACGGATGACATCCATGAGGGATCTGTGGTTTTCATGGACTCATTGACTATAATGGGTGTGAGGGATCCAGGAACATGGATCAAGATAGGACATGCATCCGTGCTAGAAAAACGGAACCACGGTTCGTGATATTCAACTGGCCCACGACGACCAATCCACTTTACAGGAAACTGTTCATCTAGGAATGCTCCGACCTGACACCCATAATGTGGTGGTGCACCATCTTGCTGGAAAAACTCAGGGAACGTGCCAGCTTCAGTGCATAAAGAGGGAAACACATCATCGTGTAGCAGTTGAATGGCCCCCAAGGTCTTCCGATCTGACCCCCTTAGACTTTTATCTTTGGGGTCACCTGAAGGCAATTGTTTATGCTGTGAAGATACGAGATGTGCAGCACCTGAAACTACGGATACTGGAAACCTGTGCTAGCATTTTTTCTGCGGTGTTGCTATCAGTGTGTGAAGAGTGGGAGAAGAGGGTTGCATTAACAATCCAACACAATGGGCAGCACTTTAAACACATTTTATAAGTGGTCAGAAACTTGTAAATAACTCATGAAAGAATAAAGTTATGTTAAAATCAAGCACACCATTGTTTTTCTTGTGAAATTCTCAATTAGTTTGATGTGTTAAATGACCCTCTTCCCATTGAAAAAACTAAAGTTGGATCCAAAATGGCCGACTTCAAAATGGCTGCCATGGTCACCACCCATCTTGAAAAGTTTCCCCCCTCCCATATACTAATGTGCCACAAAAAGGAAGTTAATATCACCAACCATTGCCATTTTATTTAGGTGTATCCATATAAATGACCCACCCTGTACTTCTCCTATAATTGGTCATAAGTCATTAGCGATAATGTGAGAGCAGCCTAATATGTCTAGAAACAGATATGTGTTTATTAATTTACCTTTTCATGTAACGCAACTTACAATATATTTTTAAGGTAATATCTGCTGCAAAGAAAGGGTTCCAGGCTGTTGGCTATGAACTAAATCCTTGGCTTGTGTGGTATTCAAGATACAGAGCATGGAGAGAAGGTGTACATCATAATACTAAATTTCATATATCTGATTTATGGAAGGTATTAAAAAATATATATTTTTTGTTTTAAATACTGTTTGCATATCTTAACGTATCTTACAAATTGAATGTACAGTTATTTTACCCTCCAATTGCAGAATGGGGAAAGGTTCACACAACAATTAAGTCACATAAAAAAAATCTGATATGGAATTCATGATAGGGGTCCAAGGCAGAACCACAGAACCGTTTGCTGTACTAACGGCAACATGGAATCCCATTGCAAGCCGCATATATTTCAGGACAGAATTATATAGGGAGCATTTGTGCCCTTCCGGGGCTATATCTTTTTTATTTTTCCGATCACATAGCTCTAAGAGGGCTTGTTTTTTTACTGGACAAATGGCACCATTTAAAATTGCATACGATGTATTAGGATGCTAGAAGAAAATTCCAAAAGAGGTGTAGGAATTTATGGGTTTTGTTTTTAGAATATTCCCTTCGTGGTAAAAAAAAACCTATTACTTTCATTCTTCAGGTCAGTATGATTACAGCGATACCACATTTGTATAGTTCTTCTTAGTGAAAAAAAAAAAAACCCTGAAAAATATTTTTTCTTTTTATTGCGATATTCTGACCCCTACAAATTTTTTGTAGTTATGTGTACGGAGCTGTTTGAGGGCTCATTCATACCATTTTGGGTTGTGTTTGACTTTATGATCACTTATTATTAGAGTTGAGCGAATCATTCAAAATTTTATTCGACGAACATTCGTCGAACTTTTCATAAGATTCGTATATTCTACATATCTATTCGACGAATCTGCATACAAATCATAAGTTATTATGTGGCGTTTTGCAAACATTCGTGCACTTATAACGAACGTGCAGTTTTAAAAGGTACGCAACTTCTTTGAACACGTACGCATGAGCATACAAATTGCGTACGAAAGTGACAGGCTTTGCTGGAGAGGAATGGTGGAGCAGGAGGAACGCTCTGAGTCTGACCCCTGGCTACATATGGATACTGTATCAGCAGATGATAGCAGATCATCCGGCTGAGACTGAGATGAGCGTGCCATCCACTCCACTACCTCATCCATTTTCTCCTCCACTACAATTTTGCGCCTTCGTGGGTTAGCCCGGTGGAACACCGGCCAAGTATTGCGAATACTACAAGTAGAAGCTCCGGCTACAGGTCCTTTGGCAGTGCTGCCCTGTGCCACCTTCTCCTTTTTTTAAGAGCTCGAGGACTGGCTGGAACTGGACCCCTTTTGCTTATCCATTCCAGACATTTTTCACTTGACTCTGTGGCCCTGCAGCTGGTCTTTGTCCCTGTTTCTCTCCCTGTGTCTCTCTTCCTGCCTGATTAATTACTAGCCTTGCACTGACCCTGCACTTGCCCTGCAGTATCCCTGATGTGTAATATGGATTCCCTGAACAATTACAGCCCAATTTCAACAACACAGGTCTCAGTCTTTAGGAACTTCACACACAGTGCTTCTGATCATCTCAGCAGTCGCAGCAGAAGTGATGCGTCACTGGCTTACCGAGCCTGAGCCAATCAGAGCAAGCCCTGCCCACAAGGTCAAGTTACCGCTTTCTTCCCGGGCTTTTGCACACGAATAACAAACTAACAGTAAAAGTTCGCTAAGTAATTGAATTCGTACGCAACAGCGTATAGAGTAACTTATACATAGCATTAGCGTACAATTAATCGGACAAGTACGTAGCGAATGCGTAGAAATCCTTAGGAACATTTTCGAATCTTAACGGAGCGAATCTCCAAATATTCGGATTCGCTTCGCAGCGAATCATTATTCAATTTTCTGTGGGAGGTGAAGCGACATAAAAATGACGAATACGCCATTTTGACTTTTTTCAGTTTTGCTATTTGCCATATGGGATAAATATTTTTGTGTTTTAATAGTACGGGCTTATTTGCAAGTGGCGATTCCCATAATGTTTATTTTATTGTTTATCTATTTTTATTTTGATTTGGGGTGGAAGGGGCAATTTCTTTTTTTAATTTTTTTGTAATCTTAAAAACATTTTTTTTTTATAGTTACCATAGCATTAAGATTGGAGTCCATGAGACTTAAAGAGTAACTAAACTTGTAATTAAGGTTTTTGTAAAATGTCCCAAATGCCCTAATAATACTTTTTCTAATATACTTTAGTAATGGATTTAATTTTTTTTTTTTTTATAGAGTATTCCCTCCCTAAAGCTCACCTTTCCCTGTGCGCTTTAAATTCAGTTTTCTCCATACTGCTGACTTCACAGCGGTGTACTGAGTACGGGATGTACACTTTATGAATGGAGCCACAGAGAATAGTGTACGGGCAAGAGCAGACATTGCTGCTCCTGCCAGTGAATCCCCCCGAGGTTTACTAAATGCTGGCATAGAACATGGGTACCCTGTAACCATGTGCTATGCCAGGATTAGCTGAGCGGAGCGGGCTTTTGCCAGTGCCTGCTTTGTTAAGCTGAAAGCTTACATGCAGGACTTCTTGTTTAGCGAAGCAGGCACAGGCAGAAGCCCGCTCCACTTAGCTAATTCTGGCATAGCACATGGTTATAGTGGCATACTGTGGCTGTAAAATCTGCACAAGGTCACAGTACAAGTTAAAAGTGTATTCTGTTGCACATTGTTTCCACAGCACATGGGTGAGATTTTGAAATATTCACTTTGCTGGTACTGTAATACACAAATTGTTGCCAGAAAATCTGCAGCATATATGCCACTTGTGAATATATTCTTAGTGGTTTGGCAGTCTTGGTCTCTCAAGACGGATTTAGAAGAGAATTCAGGGTGAATATTTGTTTGTTTGTGAGAAAACGGGGAGAAGTGACTGATACAATATATTACAGATTTTCTTATTTTCACCTGAACTATTGATTTATGCAAATTTTGTTGAACGGTTAGTACAGATTTTTAACTGGTTAGCAACCTTCATGTGATTTGTACATCACCAGTGCACGCGGAGTGTATAGACTCAGGCTCATGACCTGAGTCCGCTCAATAAACGTTGCGTGTTCGCTTATACAGCTGGTGTCGTATGCAATCCTGGCCATTTACCTCATCAGATGTTCCAGTCATTTGTGTTTGGGGCATCTTAGTGGTTAGACAGAGGCAGGGGGCTCCTTGTGAAGGCCTCCAGGTCTACTATGTTAAAATTCCTATTACACACTGCCTATGGCAGGTTGTAATAGAACGCTGGTAAAAGCACCATACACTATATATAGTAGCATTCCGGTCAATAGTATGTGATTGAAACCTGTGTAGTATAAGTGATTGAAAAGGGGATTAAAAAAAAAAATATTAAAGATTAAAAATACATTTTCATCTGGATGATTTTCCTCTAAGTTTCAATGTGGTTAAAGGGTTTCTGTCACCAGTTTTTTCGGTATGAATCAGGCTGACATTAGAGATGTGCTAATGTCACCTGATTCCAAATATATATCTGTTTTATTTACTGGTGCCCCCATTTTTATATAAAATGAACTTTTATTTTATGCTAATAAGGCCTCTAGGTGCAAGGGTCGTTACCCCTGCTCCTAGAGGTTCTGTTGATTGACAGGACCAGGCAGAGAAGAAACACTCCATTCACCATAGCTTGCAAGGACCTTCAATGATGTCATTACCATGTGATCAGTCACATGGTTTAGGAGGAGACAGGCTGTTTGTGTGATCCTAACCATGTGACTGTATCTTTTGCGATACTTTTCCTGGCAGATAAAATAAAAAACTCTCTTACCTCTCTTGCGCTGCGGCTCCGCTCCGGGTCCGGCGCTCCTCTGTCTTCTCTGCCCGCGCGCACTGTCCTGACCGCGTACAGAGTAAGAGCGTAAGAGAGTTTTTTATTTTATTCTGATGGGCGCAGAGTGGGCTGATCTGAGGTCTGATGTGGGCACAGTAGGCTGATCTGAGGTCTGATGGGGGCACAATGGGCTGATCAGAGGTCTGATGGGGGCACAATGGGCTGATCTGAGGTCTGATGGGGGCACAGTGGGCTGATCTGAGGTCTGATGGGGGTACATTGGGCTGATCTAAGGTCTGATGGGGGCACAATGGGCTGATCTGAGGTCTGATGAGGGCACAGTGGACTGATCTGAGGTCTGGTGGGGCACAGTGGGCTGATCTGAAGTCTGATGGGGCACAGTGGGCTGATCTGAGGTCTGATGGGGCACAATGGGCTGATATGAGGTCTGATGGGGCACAGTGGGCTGACCTGAGGTCTGATGGGGCACAGTGGGCTGATCTGAGGTCTGATGGGGCACAATGGGCTGATATGAGGTCTGATGAGCACAGTGGGCTGACCTGAGGTCTGATGGGGGCACAGTGGGCTGACCTGAGGTCTGATGGGGGCACAGTGGGCTGACCTGAGGTCTGATGGGGGCACAGTGGGCTGACCTGAGGTCTGATGGGGGCACAGTGGGCTGACCTGAGGTCTGATGGGGGCACATTGGGCTGACCTGAGGTCTGATGGGGGCACAGTGGGCTGATCTGAGGTCTGATGGGGGCACAGTGGGCTGATCTGAGGTCTGATGGGGGCACAGTGGGCTGACCTGAGGTCTGATGGGGGCACAGTGGGCTGACCTGAGGTCTGATGGGGGCACAGTGGGCTGATCTGAGGTCTGATGGGGGCACAGTGGGCTGATCTGAGGTCTGATGGGGGCACAGTGAGCTGATCTGAGGTCTGATGGGGGCACAGTGGGCTGATCTGAGGTCTGATGGGGGCACAGTGGGCTGATCTGAGGTCTGATGGGGCACACAGATTTTGGGTGTTTTATTTTTTCGGCGTGGTATCGAATGGTATCGAGTATCGCAATACTTTTTCTTGGTATCGAAATTGAATCAAAATTTTGGTATTGTGACAACCCTACTTGGTATTACTCTGTTTGTGGTGGTTGGTGACCTAAAATTGGCTTCTGATGGATTTTATTTAGTTTTTTATGAAGTTCACCTGATGGGGTACATCATGTGATATTTTTAAACAGTTGGTGGTTGTTACGGACGTGGCAAATTTTTTTAATTTATTTTTTTTCCTATTTTTTACAGTAGGAATACATTTTGTTACGTCAGCTGCCACGGATCCAGTGGGCGCAGCTCTTGCAACCACCCGATCACTTGGGCAGCAAGTTACGTCCTACTGCACCGTACACGTGCGGCTCTGACCTGGAAGGGGTTAAATGAATGACAAACTCATAATGTAAACCCATCCTAAGGTCCCATTCACACAAACATATGGCTGTGGTATCCATATTTCAGAACCCAAGTATCCGTCAGCAAAACATGGTCACCATACATGTGAACTGCATGTCACAGATGGAGACTCGATGATTTGAATAGCTCCGTGATGTACATGATACAGAAATAGATAGGGTATGTCTTATCTTTTGTGTATTTTGTGGATCACAGACCCATTCAAGTCAATGGGTCTGCATCCATGAAATGGGATTCACACAGCTGGTGCCTGTGTATATTGCAGACCGCTATTTGCAGTCAACAACATGGGAACAGCTACCATATAGTCATGTGAATGAGCTCTTAGAAGTAACATATAATGCAGATGAACTGGGATTCTTATGTTATTTTGCACCATTTACAGTGGTTGCCATAAGTAACTACGGTATATCACTATGACAACCACTGTTTTGTTTTTTTTAGATAATGTCATCAAAAATAAATAAAAGTATGGAGAAAAAAATTACGTGAAGTATGAAGATGAAGTAGCCTTTTCAAAAAGAGACATTCAAGCATTATCATTGTGATAATAACAAATGTCATGTCATCTAAATAAGGCTACTTCCATACTTGCGGTAGCAGTGTCCGGCAGGCTGTTTCGGTGGGAGAACAGCCTGCCGGATCTATGCTACCGCTAGCCCACCGCGCCGCCGGAAGTCCGCTCCGGCCCCAGTACGGAAAACATGCCGAGAGGCGGCCGGAATAAAGCTGCAGCACACTGCGTTTTTTGTCTGGCCGCCTCTCGGCTTGTTTGCCATGCTGGGGCCGGACCTCCAGCCCACCCCCATTATAGTTCATCTATATATGTATATAGAGATATAGATCAGTAAATATATACCTCTATATACATATATATCATCTATATGTATGTATACAGATATATATTTACTGATCTATCTCTCTCTCTCCATATATATATATACACTCACCGGCCACTTTATTAGGTACACCTGTCCAACTGCTCATTAACACTTAATTTCTAATCAGCCAATCACATGGCGGCAACTCAGTGCATTTAGGCATGTAGACATGGTCAAGACAATCTCCTGCAGTTCAAACCGAGCATCAGTATGGGGAAGAAAGGTGATTTGAGTGCCTTTGAACGTGGCATGGTTGTTGGTGCCAGAAGGGCTGGTCTGAGTATTTCAGAAACTGCTGATCTACTGGGATTTTCACGCACAACCATCTCTAGGGTTTACAGAGAATGGTCCGAAAAAGAAAAAACATCCAGTGAGCGGCAGTTCTGTGGGCGGAAATGCCTTGTTGATGCCAGAGGTCAGAGGAGAATGGGCAGACTGGTTCGAGCTGATAGAAAGGCAACAGTGACTCAAATTGCCACCCGTTACAACCAAGGTAGGCAGAAGAGCATCTCTGAACGCACAGTACGTCGAACTTTGAGGCAGATGGGCTACAGCAGCAGAAGACCACACCGGGTGCCACTCCTTTCAGCTAAGAACAGGAAACTGAGGCTACAATTTGCACAAGCTCATCGAAATTGGACAGTAGAAGATTGGAAAAACGTTGCCTGGTCTGATGAGTCTCGATTTCTGCTGCGACATTCGGATGGTAGGGTCAGAATTTGGCGTCAACAACATGAAAGCATGGATCCATCCTGCCTTGTATCAACGGTTCAAGCTGGTGGTGGTGGTGTCATGGTGTGGGGAATATTTTCTTGGCACTCTTTGGGCCCCTTGGTACCAATTGAGCATCGTTGCAACGCCACAGCCTACCTGAGTATTGTTGCTGACCATGTCCATCCCTTTATGACCACAATGTACCCAACATCTGATGGCTACTTTCAGCAGGATAATGCGCCATGTCATAAAGCTGGAATCATCTCAGACTGGTTTCTTGAACATGACAATGAGTTCACTGTACTCAAATGGCCTCCACAGTCACCAGATCTCAATCCAATACAGCATCTTTGGGATGTGGTGGAACGGGAGATTCGCATCATGGATGTGCAGCCGACAAATCTGCGGCAACTGTGTGATGCCATCATGTCAACATGGACCAAAATCTCTGAGGAATGCTTCCAGCACCTTGTTGAATCTATGCCACGAAGAATTGAGGCAGTTCTGAAGGCAAAAGGGGGTCCAACCCGTTACTAGCATGGTGTACCTAATAAAGTGGCCGGTGAGTGTATATATATATATATATATATATATATATAGAGAGAGAGAGAGAGAGAGATCAGTAAATATATATCTGTATACATACATATAGATGATACAGTGCCTTGCGAAAGTATTCGGCCCCCTGGAACTTTTCAACCTTTTGCCACATTTCAGGCTTCAAACCAAAAAGATATAACATTTTAAATTTTGGGTGAAGAATCAACAACAAGTCGGTCACAATTGTGAAGTGGAACGAAATTTATTGGATCATTTAAACTTTTTTGTAATAATAAAACTGAAAAGTTGGGCATGCAAAATTATTTGGCCCATTTACTTTCAGTTCAGAAAACTCACTCCAGAAGTTCGTTGAGGATCTCTGAATGATTCAATGTTGTCCTAAATGACTGATGAAGATAAATAGAATCCACCGGTGTGTAATCAAGTCTCCGTATAAATGCACCTGCTCTGTGATAGGGCCCATTCAGACGGCCGTATTATTGCGGGTCCGCAATTATGCGGGTTCGCAATACTACGGCTGCCGTCCGTCGTGTGTTCCGCAGCACTGCGGAACACACGGCCGGGCGCCCCATTCAAAATGCCTAAACATGCTTTATCTTTTTATGGGGAGCGAGCTGCTCGCTCCTATAGAGGTGAATGGGGCCGCATCTATTCTGCAATATTGTGGAATAGATGCGGCCCCATTCATAGACTCAGCGTTCTGTTTAAAGCACAGAGAGCATTATGAAGACCAAGGAACACACCAGGCAGGTCCGTGATACTGTTGTGGAGAAGTTTAAAGCCGGATTTGGATACCAAAAGATTTTCCAAGCTTTAAACATACCAAGGAGCTCTGTGCAAGCGATCATATTGAAATGGAAGGAGTATCAGACCACTGCAAATATTCAAAGACCCGGCCGTCCCTCTAAACTTTCATCTCAAACAAGGAGAAGACTGATCAGAGATGCAGCCAAGAGGCCCATGATCACTCTGGATAAACTGCAGAGATCTACAGCTGAGGTGGGAGAGTCTGTCCATAAGACAACAATCAGTCGAACACTTCACAAATCTGGCCTTTATGGAAGAGTGGCAAGAAGAAAGCCATTTCTCAAAGATATCCATAAAAAGTCTCGTTTACAGTTTGCCACAAGCCACCTGGGAGACACAACAAACATGTGGAAGAAGGTGCTCTGGTCAGATGAAACCAAAATCGAACTTTTTGGAAACAATGCAAAACGATATGTTTGGCGTAAAAGCAACACAGCTCATCACCCTGAACACACCATCCCCACTGTCAAACATGGTGGTGGCAGCATCATGGTTTGGGCCTGCTTTTCATAAGCAGGGACAGGGAAGGTGGTTAAAATTGATGGGAAGAAGGATGGAGCTAAATACAGGACCATTCTGGATGAAAACCTGTTGGAGTCTGCAAAAGACCTGAGACTAGGACGGATATTTATCTTCCAACAAGACAATGATCCCAAACATAAAGCAAAATCTACAATGGAATGGTTCAAAAATAAACGTATCCAATTGAGAATATGTGGAAAGAGCTGAAAACTGCTGTTCACAAACGCTCTCCATCCAACCTCAAAGAGCTCGAGCTGTTTTGCAAGGAAGAATGGGCAAGAATTTCAGTCTCTAGATGTGCAAAACTGATAGAGACATACCCCAAGCGACTTGCAGCTGTAATCGCAGCAAAAGGTGGCGCAACAAAGTAATAATGCAAGGGGGACGAATAATTTTGCACGCCCCACTTTTCGGTTTTATTATTACAAAAAAAGTTTAAATGATCCAAAAAATTTAGTTCCACTTCACAGTTGTGACCCACTTGTTGTTGATTCTTCACCAAAAATGTATAATGTTTTATCTTTTTGTTTAAAGCCTGAAATGTGGCAAAAGGTTATAAAGTTCCAGGGGGTGAATACTTTCGCAAGGCACTGTATATATAGATATATATGTATATAGAGATATATATTTACTGATTTATATCTATATAGCTATACACATATATCTATCTATCTATATATATATATATATTTTTTTTTTTTACTGATCTATATATATATATATATATATATATCAGTAAATATATCTCTATACACATATATATACATATATATATATAGAGAGAGAGATTGATTTACTGATCTATATCTTCATATACATTTATATAGATGCTATATATAGATATATATATGTATATAGACATAAATCAGTAAATATATATCTCTATACACAATATATATATATATTCTGTGGGGATTCGCTCTGGTAAGCAGGGTAAGCGGACACAGAACAGAGGCACAAAAACAGTTCTTAATCCAACTGCAGTGTTTTATTCACACACGCAGGTATCACAGTACATCAAAAACAACTTCACCTGAGTTGAAAAGTCCTGGTGCTAATTCACACCATGCTGCAGGTTCTGCATAAAGAGTCCATTTATAGAAACAAAATCCCCCTGTCCTCCCAGACAGGTCTTCAGCCTTCATCCAGGCCCCAGCCTTGAACCCCTACTGCAGTTTGGCTGGCTTTTTTAAAGTAGTTTGGTGTCAGCAAAACCTGGACCGGCACTTACAATCCAGTCCGATGCTTGACTTCACCTGGCTGTTAATCAGCCCAGCAGCACATGCTGGGAGGAAAATACCTTCCCTCAAGCAACAGACCTTTCACTGTGTCACATACCCCCCCCCTTTGTTCAACCTTGAGGTCCTGAGACAGTACAGCTCCGAGGCCTACTTCAGAAGCATCAGTCTGTACCACAAACTCCCTCCTGAAGTCAGGCGTCACCAGCACGGGTGACCCACACAAGGCCGACTTCAATGCGGAAAAAGCCTCTTCCGCCTGGACATTCCAGTGAACCATCACCGATTTCCGTCCCTTCAAGAGCCCTGTCAATGGTGCCGCTAACGTAGCAAAGTGGGGAACAAACCTCATGTAATACCCCACCATCCCCAGGAACGACTTTATTTGCCTGGTGGTGACAGGTCGTGGCCAATTCCGGATTGCCTCAATCTTGCTCATCTGGGGTTTGATGACACCGCGCCCAATGACATACCCTAGGTATTTTGTCTCCTGCAATCCTATAGCACATTTTTTTGGGTTAGCGGTTAACCCCGCCCTTCGGAGGGAATTCACTACGGCCTGTACTTTTGCCAGGTGACTCTCCCAGTCGGCACTATAAATGACAATGTCATCGAGGTAAGCTGAGGCGTACCGACGATGCGG
>ONZH01010802.1:0-17327 GCA_900303285.1 Rhinella marina | reverse complement strand
GAGATGTAGCATCCCCGGCCTCAAACGCTTGTCCAAGTATTTGGTGGTCAAATGGCCTTTTGCAGTAACCGTGTTACTCGGGCGTGGATGATGTTTTGGGACATGTGCTAGGGCAAGGCAGGGATGGCACAGAGGGAAAAATAGTGATGGCTAGGGACAGGATACTGATGGATGGCAGCCCCCATCAGGTTGCAGAAAGCTTTCATTTCTACAAGCCTAAATGGCAACATCTCAAACGCCAACAATTTGGGCATTTTAAGGCTTCTGCATGTGTTTGAGTTGTTTTTACATTTTAAAGAAGACATGTTTGACCACACAATCTCACACACACACACACAATGACAATTAGGGGTGGGGTCTATTTGCTTTCCCCCTTGCCTATGCCATCTGTGGTTGTCATAGGCAACGTGATTTTAAGGGATGCAGAATTTTTTCTTATTTTTTGTACAGTTTGGCTTGGGGTCCATGGCAATGTAGAGGAAAGAAGGTTTCCTTGTATTGTCTCACTTTACATAGAAGTTATATTGTGTTTGGAGTGTATTGTTGAGAGGCTGTGATAGTGGCGTAATAGTGCGACTTGGGCGCGTTATATGCACCCAGACATGCTTCCCCTTCCGCTCGAATATCGCGGTCTATTCGAATCGAATTTCGAACTTTCGAATATTTCACTACTCGCTCATCTCTATTCCTCGCTCCCTCCTGTTTTAGTGATTTAAATGCTTTCTTTTTGTCATTTATTGCTTTCTTTATAGTTCTATTTATCCACATTGTTTTTTTCTTGTTCCTTAACCTTTTATTCCCATAAGGTATGTACCTCTCACAATTAGATATTAGGATGCTTTTAAAAATATCCCATTTTGTGGCTGTATTTTTATTTTTGAGGACTTTGTCCCATTTAGGCCCCTTTCACACGGGCGAGATTTCCGCGCGGGTGCAATGCGTGATGCGAACGCATTGCACCCGCACTGAATCCTGACCCATTCATTTTAATGGGGCTTTTCACATGAGCGTTTTTTTTCTCGCATCACTTCTGCGTTGCGTGAAAAACGCAGCATGTTCTATATTCTGCGTTTTTCACGCAGCCCAGGCTCCATAGAAATGAATGGGGGTGCGTTAAAAACGCAACGCATTGCATCCGCATGCAATCCGCGCGTTTTTAACGCAACACATCCGCAATGCATCCTGAACAAATCCGCGACGCTCGTGTGAAAGAGGCCTTAGTTAGGCTTATGGCCTCTCTTAGTTGACTAAATTTAGCTTTTTTGAAGTTAGCTGTTTTGAAGTATTTTTGTTCCTCCCTGAAGAAACGCTCTTTTGAATGACAATTGTAAGGTTATTATTTTATGGTCACTATTTCCCAGGTGTCCCCCAACCTGCACATCTGTTGTTCTGTCAGGTCTATTGGTTAATACTAAGTCCAGTATGGCTGTCCCTCTAGTCGGGTCCTGAACCAGTTGGGAAAGGTAATTGTCTTTGGTTATTGCCAAGAACCTGTTTCCTTTATAAGATGTACAGGTTTCAGTTTCCTAGTCTACTGTATATCTGGGTAGTTGAAATCCCCCATAATAACGACTAGAGATGAGCGAGCACTAAAATGCTCGGGTGCTCGTTATTCGAGTCGAACTTTTCCCGATGCTCGGGTGCTCGTTTCGAGTAACGAACCCCATTGAAGTCAATGGAAGACTCGAGCATTTTTTGCAGGGGACCAAGGCTCTGCCTAGGGAAGGCTGGGTGAAAACCTGGAAACCTCAGAAAAGGATGGAA
This sequence comes from Rhinella marina, assembly GCA_900303285.1. Lineage (NCBI taxonomy): Eukaryota > Metazoa > Chordata > Amphibia > Anura > Bufonidae > Rhinella > Rhinella marina. The sequence goes on along the minus strand of ONZH01010802.1, from coordinate 15,563 downwards.
ACACCACGGAAATGGACAGGAAACAGCAGGGGCAGCATGCATGGATGCCTCTGAGGCTGCCTAATCCCACCATTACCCCAAATTCTCCTGCAACAGCCTGGTCGTTACCCTCATGGCAATTGTGCTCATCCAGACCAAGAAAGGTGAGGCAAATACCCATCACATGTTAGGGAAGCACCCAACTAGGTGCAACGAAGGTCCATCACCGCCTGCAGGTGACACCACTGCTCATGCTGGCACTGCAGCTGAAATCAAGTTTAGTATCTGTTCTTATCAGTTGCTGTGGCTGTTGGATATATAGTGGTGAGCATAGCTGCTTCCCAAGCATCTAAAAAATAAATCAGTACAATATCTAATACGTCCCCCTACCCGGGTAAATTGTTTGGAGAGAGGGCCTGTAGGTGGGGGGGAAGGAGGTTTCGCTGGAAGAGCCAGAGGAGTGCCCCCTGGGCTAGCGTGTGTGGTGATGACAACAGCCAGAATGGATTTGGAGAAACTGTTGCATCAACCGGTATGGTATCGGTTCTTCTCAGTTTAATACCGTATACGTCCCCTATCTTGGGACCTTATATTTTATGGATTTTTCGACCACGGAAAACGGAAAAAGAGCTTGCTCTGGCTAGGGGAGTGTCTTTCCTACTGCAGCTAAGGGGACGTGTCCATGCGCTGCCTATCACAGGTCAGGAGGCAATTAAAAGAAGAAACAAAAAAAACATCAGTACAATATCTAATACGTCCCCTATCCGGGTAAATTGTTTGTAGAGAGGGCCTGTAGGTGTGGGGCAGGCTGGGGGGAAGGAGGTTTCGCTGGAAGAGCCAGAGGAGTGCCCCCTGGGCTAGCGTGTGTGGTGGTGACAACAGCCGGGTGTAGTTAGAATGACGACGCAGGACCCCAACTTAAAAATTTTGCATCAACCGGTACAGTCGTAAATTATGAGATTGATCAATTGTGGTATGTCTTCTATGTATACTACTCAGTTTAATACCGTATATGGCAGCTATCCGGAAAAATTGTTTGTAGAGAGAGAGAGAAAGATAGGACAAAGAAGTAAATTGTTTGGAGAGAGGGCCTGTAGGTGGGGTGGCAGGCTGGGGGGAAGGAGGTTTCGCTGAAAGAGCCAGAGGAGTACCCCTGGGCTAGCGTGTGTGGTGGTGACAACAGCCGGATGTAGTTAGAATGACGACGCAGGACCCCAACTTAAAAATTTAGCATCAACCGGTACAATTGTCAATTATGAGCTACATCAAGTGTGGCATGACTTTTAAATGGATATTGCATGTGGTCACGTACTCCTTGGAACCCCATAGTCACCCCTTCCCTGATGTGCTAGCCCAGAACATTCTCTGCCCTAATTCGCAAGACCTTTTGCTGTTTCCGTGTGCTGACAGTGGGGATTTACCAGTGTTGTCTGAGGAGGTGGTGGACAATGGCGAGACACAGGTGTCGGGGGGTGAGGTAGTTGTATGGGAAGCAAGTTACAGTGGGGACTCCTTGGGGGGGAATTTCTCAGGATGGGACAGATTCAACTTGGGTGGATCAGGCACAGGAACAGATCAATTTTTTGGGGGGTTTATTTAACTTTTATTTAGCAAAAATAACTACAGAGATATTTATTCGTTATCTTCTCTGCGCAGTCTGGCTTAGGGGTTCGTCACTTTGATGGCGAGCTGTGCCGCTCTCTCCACAATGGTCTGTAGGTTCTTAGATGGAGACTTTGTCGACGATTTCAGTACAGAAGGAGTTGTTGCTCATCAACAGAACCTCGACCTCCTTGACATTGTGGACAAGAAATTTGCGAGTGGACCAGGAATTTGCGGAACCCTGTGGGCAGCATGTGTTTGGTCTTCTACTTGCTACCGTATCCAATGTTGGGCGATATAGATACGCAAGTAATATTTTTTTTCACACCTATCCCAAAAATAAAAATGTATGCAGTTTGCGCAAATAAAACTGGAAACTGGAACAGGAGAGAGGGCCTGTAGGTGGGGGGGCAGGCTGGGGGGAAGGAGGTTGAGCTGGAAAAGCCAGGGGAGTGCCCCCTGGGCTAGCGTGTGTGGTGGTGACAACAGCCGGATGTAGTTAGAATGACGACGCAGGACCCCAACTTAAAAATTTAGCATCAACCGGTACAATTGTCAATTATGAGCTACATCAAGTGTGGCATGACTTTTAAATGGATATTGCATGTGGTCACGTACTCCTTGGAACCCCATAGTCACCCCTTCCCTGATGTGCTAGCCCAGAACATTCTCTGCCCTAATTCGCAAGACCTTTTGCTGTTTCCGTGTGCTGGCAGTGGGGATTTACCAGTGTTGTCTGAGGAGGTGGTGGACAATGGCGAGACACAGGTGTCGGGGGGTGAGGTAGTTGTATGGGAAGCAAGTTACAGTGGGGACTCCTTGGGGGGGAATTTCTCAGGATGGGACAGATTCAACTTGGGTGGATCAGGCACAGGAACAGATCAATTTTTTGTGGGGTTTATGTAGGTGGACCTTCGGAAAAATTGTTTGGAGAGAGGGCCTGAATGTGGAACTCCGGAAAAATTGTTTGGACAGAGGGCCTGTAGGTGGAGCTCCGGAAAAATTGTTTGGACAGAGGGCCTGTAGGTGGACCTCCGGAAAAATTGTTTGAAGAGAGGGCCTGTAGGTGGACCTCCGGAAAAATTGTTTGAAGAGAGGGCCTGTAGGTGGACCTCCGGAAAAATTGTTTGAATAGAGGGCCTGTAGGGGCCCTCCTGAAAAATTGTGTTAAAAGAGTGCCAGTTGGACCTCTAAAAAATGGCGTTTTTTGGGTAAGCGTTAGGCAAAGACGATATGTAGGAGGAGGAGGAGTAGAGAAGAGGAATCGGATACATAAGTTATTTAAATCTTTAGCTGCTTTCCCCCGGAGGAGATTTGAATTCCGGTGAAATCCAGGCTTTGTTCATTTTAATAAGCGTCAGCCTGTCAGCGCTGTCAGTTGACAGGCGTGTACGCTTATCGGTGATGACGCCACCAGCTGCACTGAATACCCGCTCTGACAGCACGCTAGCGGCAGGGCAGGCCAGCACCTCCAAGGCGTACAGCGCCAGTTCAGGCCACGCGTCCAGCTTTGAAACCCAGTAGTTGTATGGAGCAGAGTGATCGCTACGGACGTTGGTATGGTCAGCTAGGTACTCCCTCACCATCTTTCTGTACAGCTCCCCCCTACTCTGCCTAGACTGGGGACAGGTGACAGTGTCTTGCTGGGGTGACATAAAAGTGGCAAAGGCCTTGGAGAGCATTCCCCTGCCAGTGCTGGACAAGCTGCCTGCTCGCCTCCTCTCCCCTGCTACTTGGCCCACAGAACCATGCCCTCTGCCGCTAGCGGCGTCAGATGGGAAGAATTGTTTCAGCTTGTGCACCAGGGCCTGTTGATATCTATTCACTCTCATACTCCTTTCCTCTGCAGGCATGAGAGTGGAAAGGTTCTGCTTGTACCGTGGGTCCAGGAGAGTGAACACCCAGTGATCGGTGTTTGAAAAAATTCTTCTAACGCGAGGGTCACGGGATAGGCAGCCTAACATGAAGTCTGCCATGTGCGCCAGAGTCCCAGCACGTAAGAATTCCCTCTCCTCACTGGCCTGACTCTCCATTTCCTCCTCCTCCTCCTCCAAGTCCTCCTCTTCAGCCCATACACGCTCAAGAGTTAGGGACTGAGCACTGGTACCCTCTACTGTCTCGCCGACATTCTCCTCCTCTTCCTCCTCATCCTCATCCCCCTCCTCAGATACGCGCTGAGAAACAGACCGGAGGGTGCTCTGGCTATCAAGTGACGTATCTTCCTCCACCGTCATTTGTGACAAGCGCAAAGCATCCGACTTGATGCTGAGCAGTGAGTTTTTCAACAGGCAAAGCAGCGGGATGGTGAGGCTGATAATGGCGGCATCGCCGTTGACCATCTGTGTTGACTCCTCAAAGTTGCTCAACACCTGGCAGATATCAGACATCCACGTCCACTCCTCATTGTAGACTTGAGGAATCTGAGAGACCTGACTACCAGTTCTGGTGGAAGATGATATCTGGCAGTCTACAATCGCTCTGCGCTGCTGATAAACTCTGGATAACACGTTTAATGTGGAATTCCATCTCGTGGGCACGTCGCACAACAGTCGGTGAGCGGGCAGTTGTAGGCGGCGCTGCGCTGCCCTGAGAGCGGCAGCATCTGTGTTCGACTTGCGGAAATGCGCACAGATGCGGCGCACCTTGGTGAGCAAATCAGACAGATTGTGGTATGTCTTGAGGAACCGCTGAACTATTAGATTGAACACGTGGGCCAGGCATGGCACATGTGTCAGTCTGCCGAGTTGCAGAGCCGCCACCAGGTTACGCCCGTTGTCACACACAACCATGCCTGGCTTGAGCTTCAGCGGTGCCAGCCACACATCGGTCTGCGCCATGATGCCCTGTAACAGCTCTTGGGCGGTGTGCCTTTTGTCACCTAAGCTCAGCAGTTTGAGCACCGCCTGCTGGCGCTTACCCACGGCACTGCTGCTGCGCCTAGAGCTACCGACTGAAGGCGCCGTGCCCACGGATGGTAATTCGGTGGAGGAGGAGGAGGGGTCGGAGGAGGAGGAGGCATAGTACGTCTGAGAGACCGTGACCGAGGTAGGCCCCGCAATCCTCGGTGTGGGCAGTACATGAGCGGCCCCAGGGTCATTCTCGGTCCCAGCCTCCACCAAGTTAACCCAATGTGCCGTCAGTGAGATATAGTGTCCCTGCCCGGCAGCACTTGTCCACGTGTCCATGGTTAGGTGGACCTTCTAAGAAACAGCGTTGGTCAGGGCACGGATGATGTTCTCTGACACGTGCTGGTGTAGGGCTGGGACGGCACATCGGGAAAAATAGTGGCGGCTGGGGACGGAATACCAAGGGGCAGCCACCGCCATGAGATTGCGAAAGGCCTCGGTCTCTACCAGCCTATAGGGCAGCATCTCCAGGCTAAGCAATTTGGAGATGTGGACGTTGAGGGCTTGGGAATGTGGTTGGGTGGAACCGTATTTCCTCTTGTGCTCCAGCGTCTGCTGTAAAGACAGCTGAACGCTGCGCTGGGACACGTTGGTGGACACTGTGGAGGATCGTTGAGGCGAAGGTGTGGTTTTCCGGCGGGAGGCGCTCGTGCCGGGGTCCTGGGCAGGGGGTTGACTAGCAGAGGCAGCGAGTGACGCAGGGGAAGGAGCAGTGGTGTGACCCGCAGGAGGTATTGAACGGACTTGGTTTCATTGAGTGGGGTGTTTAGTACTCATATGTCTGCGCATGCTGGTGGTGGTTAGTCTAGTAGTGGTGGCACCCCTGCTGATCCTGGTGTGGCACAGGTTGCACACCACAGTCCGTCAGTCATCCTCACTTTTTTTAAAGAACCTCCAGACTTGCGAACATCTAGGCCTCGCCACGGGAGCTTCACTACGTGGAACAGTTGCTGCTGATGCACCAGCTCTGGCCCTGCTTCTCCCTCTGGCCACACCACTGCCTCTTACAACCTGTTCTGGTGCAGCACTCGCCTCCGCCTCAGAAGCACTGTCTTCACTCGGCATATCAACCCAGCTCGGGTCAGTCACCTCGTCATCCTCCGATTCCTCAGTCTGCTCCCCCCTCGGAATTCCTCCCCTTACAACAACTTCACCACTGTCTGACAACCGTGTCTCCTCATCGTCCGACACCTCTTTACAAACTTCTTCCACTAACTCAACATTGTCATTATCATCTTCATCAGCAGCAACCTGAGAAGTGGTTTGTGACTCTGGGAAGGGTCCAGAAAACAGTTCCTGAGAGTATGCCGGATCGCATTCCAAATTTTCCTGGGAGGGGGCAGACTGGGGGGAAGGAGGTTGAGGTGGAGGAGCCAGAGGAGTGCTCCCTTGGGTAACGTGGGTGGACTGCGTGGAAGACTGACTGGCGGACAAATTACTTGAAGCATTATCCGCAATCCACGAGATCAGCTGTTCGCACTGTTGTGGTTTCAACAGTCCTCTACCACGTGTCCCTGTAAGTTGAGACATGAAGCTAGGGAGTGTAGCTCTGCGGCGTTCCACAGCTCCCTCATCAGCAGGTACTGTCTCACCCTGCCCAGGACCACGGCCTCTGCCCCCTGCAGTAATTGAATGCCCACGCCCACGCCCTCGTCCTCGTCCTCGACCCTTAGCCCTGGGGTTCCACATTTTCTGTATATAATTGTATTCTATAAAAAAAATAAAATAAATGGGCCTGGTGCACTGAAACCCACGAACTTGTTCAGTCTTGTTTAATTTTGTGACGTACAGAAAGTGTCACCTGGACAGTATATACGATTTGAAGTGAGTGTGCTGAACTGTGACACACAGAAAGGTTACACGCAGCTGTGTGAAATGGATTTGTATCACTCGCTAAAACAACAAAAAAATATATTTTTTTTCTATTTTTTTTTTTCTATTTTTTTCTTTTTGTTTTGTTTTTTGGGAACGTGACGCGCAGAAACTATCGTACAGCTGACTGACACCCTAATGACGGTGGCTATTTAGACTGCTGCGACCCAGACAAATGTCGCTCAGAGATTTTTAGGATCAAGCTATATATACGTGACAGGTAGCAGGTGACTTGGTTGTATTTTGTGACGTACAGAAAGTGTCACCTGGACAGTATATACGGTTTGGAGTGAGTGTGCTGAACTGTGTCTCACAGAAAGGTTACACGCAGCTGTGTGAAATGGATTTGTATCACTCAGCTAAAACAACAAAAAAATAATTTTTTTTCTATATTTTTTTGTATTTTTGTTTTTTTGGGAACGTGACGTGCAGAAACTATCGTAGAGCTAACTGACACCCTACTGACGGTAGCTATTTAGACTGCGACCCAGACAAATGTCGCACAGAGATTTTTGGGATCAAGCCATACACGTGACAGGCAGCAAATGACTTGGTTGTATTCGGTGACATACAGAAAGTGTCACCTGGACAGAAAATAGTGAGTGTACTGAACTGTGACACACAGCCAACCCCTGCTATCGACATGTAAGGGCCCCACGTGATGCTGGATGGTACGCAGAGTCTCCTGGCTTGTGATTGACTGTGTTTTTAGGCGCCAAAAAAGCACGATGCGGAAGTTGCCATTTCCTCGAGCATGGCAAGATACTCGTCCGAGCAGCGAGCAGTTACGAATACCCTAATGCTCGAACGAGCACCAAGCTCGGACAAGCATGCTCGCTCATCTCTAATAAATGACCTCATTATGATTTGCCGCCTCGTCTATTTCATTTAGAAGTAGATTTTCTGTGGACTGTAGTATATTGGGTGGTTTATAATAAATTCCTATTAGTATTTTATTATTGTTTTTGGCTCCATTTATTACTGACCCACAGTGACTCCACATCTTCATGTCCCTAGCTTGTGAATGGATTTGTATCACTCAGCTAAAACAACAACCCCTCTTCGGTTTTGGCGATCCTTTTTAAACAGACTGTAACCCTGTACGTTAACTGCCCAGTCATAGCTATCATCCAGCCATGTCTCAGTTACTTGCACTATGTCAAAGTCCTCCTCACACATCACGAATTCCAGTTCACCAGTTTTATTAGTTAGGCTTCTGGCATTAGTGTACATACAGTTAAGAGGTTTATTAGCAAACTGATCCGCTCCCATTGACTTGCATTGGAAGGGAGACGGATCCGCCTCCATTCCGCTAAGTCAAGCGGACACCAAAACGCTGCATTCACCGTTTTGGTGTCCGCATCCAGAGCGGAATGGAGGCGGAACGGAGGCACGGAACGGAGGCAAACTGATGGTGTTTCTGGCCATGCCTCCGCACCGCAAAAAAGCAGCCCAAGCACTACTTTTTTGCTTTGCAGACCCTCGGATGCGGATCCCGGACCCCATTCAAGTGAATGGGTCCGCGATCCGCATGCGGTGGCCTCACGGTCAGTGCCGTGCATTGCGGACCGCAGTTTGCGGCCCACAGCATGGGCACGGCCGGCACACATTCGTGTGCATGAGGCCTAAATGTCAGTGTGCTGCAGCTTACTGAGAAGAGGGGGCGTGTCTGCACTGGAATGTCAGGCAGCCAATCAGTAATCATCAACACTCATGAACAAGCACAAACTCACCGCAGGAAACCTGGGGATTGTGGGGATTGTAGTTTTATGAGGGAAGATTAGGAGCCATGATGCTCTCAGTGTGCTGCAGGCTCGCACACAGGAGCTAGACACATGGATTGCAATGTAAAATGAAGCTCTGGTTATATGTATAGGTATGAGTTCTGGTTGGGTCACAGCTTGCAGCCTTAATGCAGTTTTTCAAAAATTAAGTTACTTTACCGGAATACCCCTTTAAATACCAAATAAATACTCCAGCAATAAACTCAGTGGTGATATTTACAGAAGCTATTAGAAAAAATAGAGCAATCACCCATAGTAGCCAATCCGATTCCAACCTTAATGTCTGCTAAGGGCAACTGCTTCACCTTTCATGGGCTAGTTCTAATATATTTAGCCTAGTTCTAATATATTTTCATTATTTTTCTAGGATTGTCTAAACTTCCTTTATCAAAATGTATGCTTAAGGAAATATCCATGACTAAGAGAGAAATGGCTACAAGGTAAGTAAGACATTAGTTAATATATCAATGGACTATTTGGTTTGAGGGTCTCAGTGTCAGCTTGTATTATTTAAATGGGCCACAGCATAAGGCTACATTCACACGACAAAACACTGTTACCGAATTTATCCAAATACTGTAATGCATGTTACGCAGATCATATTTATATAGACATTTTGCAGCTCCTCCTATACTATTCTGGAGCTATGATCTAGTCTGACTTCAATTTGCAACATGAGCTTGTTATATTGTTTTATAGCAAGTAAAGAGGCAGTTGCAATCACAGCATTATATCACATCTGTCTAAACAAATTAGATGTTGTGTGCCTGCAGCTAAGTGGGATACTACAGTAGCTGTTCTGAAAAATATGCCGTAAGGCATTGAAGCAGGACTTCAATGTATCATAGGCAAGATATGCAACCACAGCTCATTCAGCATGGCACTACTGCTTGTGATGCAGGTAGAAGTATCATTACTCCATCTTTAGCCCATGGAACTGTACATGCAAGTATACTTTGTGCAATGTCATGCTTCTAATTGCACCACATTTGCTTATGACTTTGCTCAATCATTGTTGTTTCTTCTTCCAGGTACGTGGAGAGCCCAAGACACACAATACAAGTTGATTTTATGGAATATATGGATGAAATTGCTTCTCAGTTCGGTGCCAAGCCCAGAATTCTACAGTATTGGATTACAGACCCTAAACTTGCTTCAGAATTGTTTTTTGGGCCCTGTACCCCTTACCAATATCGCTTGATGGGGCCTAATAAGTGGCCAGGAGCCAGGAAAGCCATTTTAACTCAAAGAGAACGCATTATCAAACCAACTAAGACCCGCATTTGCACTCAGAAAATGAATGAGAGCAAATCTCCCATAACATTCCTTCTGAAATTAGCAGCCATCTTTGCTATTTTGGCAGCTGCTTATTTTGTTTATGTTTAAGGTGCATTTCTTGTCTGAATGTTACATAGTTACATAGTTGTTAAGGTTGAAAAAAGACAAAAGTCCATCAAGTCCAACCTGTAATCCTGCTATATAGATCCCTGGATCAATGTCCATCTTCCTTTTAAAAAGGGGTTGGGCCAAGGGAAAGCGTGTGTAGAACAATTTTATTTTGAATTAAAAAGTCACCTAAACCCTTTTTGAACCAACTACTGTATTTGCTGTGACCAGCTCCTGTGCCAGGCTTTTCGAGAGATTCACAGATCTTACTGTAAAGAATGCTTTTCGCCTCTTATGACCGAATCTTTTTTTCTCCAGTCGTAGGGAGTGGCCTCTTGTTTTTTGAGGGGTTTAACACAGAATAGCTTCCCTTGATATTTTTTGTATGGTCCATTTATATATTTGTACAGGTAAGGCTACTTTCACACCTGCGTCAGCAGGATCCGTTTGTGAGATCTGTCCCAGGGTCTCACAAACGGTCCTGAACGGAACCGTTTGCCCCTAATGCATTCTGAATGGATAAGGATCCGTTCAGAATGCATCAGTTTGCCTCCGTTCCGCCTCCATTCCGTTCTGGATGCGGACACCAAAACGGTGCATGCAGCGTTTTGGTGTCCGCTTGACTGAGCGGAATGGAGGCGGATCCGTCTCCACTCCAATGCAAGTCAATGGGAGCGGATCAGTTTGCTAATGCACAATAGCAAACGGATCCATTCCCTATGGAACTTTCAATGGAGATCAAAGCGGATCCGTTTTGCCTATGTAAAAGATAGGCAATGCGGATCCGTTCTGAACGGATGCGAACGAATGCATTTATGTACGGATCCGTTCGCAAGCGCATTGCGTGCAGATCCGTCCAAACGCAAGTGTGAACGTAGCCTTAATCATGCCAAATACTGTAAAGCATGTTACGCAGATCATATTTATATAGACATTTTGCAGCTCCTCCTATACTATTCTGGAGCTATGATCTAGGCTGCATTCAATTTGCAACATGAGCTTGTTATATTGTTTAGACAACTTTTTTCAATAAACAAATTCAGTTCATTTAATCTTTGCTCATAACTCATTTAACAATAGAAATTTCTTCTCATGAGTAGTTTATACACGTAGCACTACTGCTTTTTAGAAATGTCTCTAATCACTAATGGGTCCTAGTCACTATACGGTATAATTGTGATGTTCACCAGTTTAAAAGTGGGGAAAATTGGCATCTACCTCACAGGGTTTTTTTGCCTTCCTCTGGATCAACTTGCAGGATAACAGGCCGAACTGGATGGACAGATGTCTTTTATCGGCCTTATAAACTATTTTACTATGTTACTATGTAACATGAGGATGTATTCACTGTGTTATAATGAATAGTAAGTAAATTCACAATAAGTGTTATTATTCATCAGTTTTATATAATGGAACAAAGCTGACTGCATAATTTAGTGTAACTGCAACCATAATCTACTCATCATTGCTACAGCACGAAGAACATATTTAATGATTAATCTGCCTGGAAACTATATTAATATTGAAATATAACACAGAAAAATAAAAATATTATTTCAATACTCAGTTTGTCAAATATTATTTATTTATATAGTGCTATCAGCTTCCACAAGTGTTACATGGCATAGTAGTGGGTAGCACAGAGGCAGTTCAGGTTATATGCTTGTCAGAAGATGAAGTTTCAGTGAATGTTTAGAGGGTTTGAGGGTATGGGATGGAGTAAGGGTGTTCCAGAGGAGAGTATAAGCACAAGAGAAGTTTTGTATGCATAATATCTCAGCATATGACCCCACCACCCTCAGTCTCCATAGTTCAGCATGGTAGCTGTGGGATGGAACTCCACCTTCATCACCAGCATGTGTGCAGCTTTCAATGTGGGGCCAGAAAGCAATTCTACCATGTAGTCGGTACCTATGGTGGGTCCACACAGGGCCGGCGTCAGCACCCGGCATCAGGGCCGGACTGGGACTAAAAAGCAGCCCTGGCACAAACCCTCTGCCAGCCCACATAAAAATTGCCATTTTCACAACACTGGAAGGGTGGGTTCACACTAAAAGCATATGCGTTTTCACCAAAACGCATGCGTTTGGTTGATAGAAACATGTGTTTAGCGCTGTTAATCATTATCATTAATATTACAACACTAAACACGTTTCTATCAACCAAACGCATGCGTTTTTGTGAAAACGCATCTGCATTTAGCGTTGCGTTTTGGCCGATGCGTTTCAAAATGCATCACCAAAATGCAACGTGTGAACCAACCCTTAGGGTAAACTGACTGAGCTACATTTGCAATCAATTAGAAATACCTGGAGTGGGTGGTTTCACTGAACCCCTTTGTGCTTAAATATTAATTCTGTTACACCAAAACCCCCTTCTCTATGATTGTCAGGGTCACAAATTAATAATATTTTTGAGCGCTCAGAGAATTGACACAGGCTTGTACAGCTGAATCAGATGTTCCTGTTTATTGACAGAAAACGTTCCTTTTTATAGTGTAAAACCGCAGATAGGTGGGCGGTGTTTCTATAGGGCAGATCATAGTTTCTGTAACTTTTTACAAACATGACATTTACTGAACTTTTCCATCCCCCGCTCTCCCTGACCACAGACAGACGTGTCTGCTTTAAGAGGATGTTAATAGTGAAGTGAAACTTGTCTGAAACATTATATTTAGCTCTGCTATTTCCTGTAAGCAAGTTACCAGCAAACATAAGGAAAACTACTACTTCTCCTTACAGAATTCATCTTAGGTTCATAAGATGGAGTCCTGATACAAAATGGATTTTCATCCCTCACAATTCCCCCATTTTGAGGTACTTCAGTTGGGATAGGCCGAACCGCCAGCCGGAGGCCAGATTCCCTCCCAGGTATCGATGCAGTTCCCAAGACTTCTCAATAATCCTGGTAGTTTCTCCTATTGATACAGAACCTGTTGGCACACATACATATCAGCTTCATCACAGCATATACTACTATTATACTTCATGATCATCAGGTCTTCTTTGTGAGACAAACTGCCAACAATACATATGAACATGTTATTTAAAAGTGAAAAGGATTGCCAGATAAGGCACAGTTCTTGAACTCACGGAACTATAGAGGAGGTATAGATCCAACAGTCTTTAATTTTACTGTCAGTGTCATTGAGTCCTCTAAACAGCACCTGGTGGTGCCGTATCAAAGCATTGTCTCATTCAACCTTCAGTGGACGAAATACTGCTGACACGCTCAGGGTTAGAGCCATTGTCAGCAGGAGGATCTTCATCCTTGGGAGTCGGAACTTTCTTGCAGTGAGAAGGTTGTCCTTTAACCTTTGCTGCTGTATGAGCCATCAACAGGACTTGGAAAGAACCATCAAATCTGGGATCCAGACCTTTCCTCACATATCTTTTTATCACCACCAGTCTCCTCTTTCAGACTGTGTGTTCCTTCTACTGAATCTGGAAGGGAAGCAAACACTTGTTTATGGGAATTCTCAAACCTCTTTGTGAGGGCCAGACGTAGCTTTTTAGGCTATTATTGTTCATTTGCAATTGTTGCGGAAAATACAATCCTAATCTGGGGAACCCCTGTCTGATTCAATAACTTCAGGGACACCATACCTACAGACCAGTTCACTGACCAGTTTCTTGGCTGTGTTCTTTGCATTTGCCTTTGCTACTGGGAAGGCTTCCGGCCACCCTGAAAAGAGATCAACACACACAAGAACAAGCTCATATACTCCTACCTTAGGCAGTTGTATATAGTCTGCAGTCTCTGGAACGGGTAAAATGGCCTCAGGGTTGTGCTTGCTTGGAGTCTTCACCACTTGACCGGGATTGTTCAGTGCACAGACCATACATCCTTGTACAAACTGAGCGGCTACTGTAGAAAATCCTGGAGCAATCCACCCTGCATTAACCACACTTACCATGGCACCTTTTGGTAGGTGAGTGGGCCCATGGGCCTCCTGAGCCATAGCTGGGTATAGAGGGCGTGGTAGACAAATTTTGTCCTTGTTTCTCCAAATTCCATGTTTGGCCCCTTGTTCCTTTTCCTCAGGAGGGGCTTGTTTGAGCATTCTCTGAAATGTACTTACTGAAATGTCCTCAGGTCTCAAGGCTCTTACTGGGGTGGCATCAGCATTTAATGGCTGGAGTGCAGCTTGTTTGGCCACCTTGTCTACTCAATCATTGTCTTTTTCTTCCACCATGGTACATCTTGTATGAGCCTTTACCTTAATAACAGCAACCTCCTCTGGTAACAACAGAGAGTTCATAAGTTCTAGTTCAGAGTCTTTATTCTTTATAGGCTGGACTGCTGATGTTAGAAAGTCTCTAGCCCACCATATGGGTCCATAGTCATGTGCAATACCAAAAGCATACCTTGAGTCCGTATAGATGTTCACCTTCTTCCCCTTGGCCAATTTAAACGCCTCAGTGAGTGTCTTCAGCTCCACCTCTTGTGCTGACATGTGAGGTGGCAGTGGTTCAGCTGTCCCTGCCTCATACTGTGTGACCACTGTGTGACCAGTGTGAAACCGGCTTCTATCTACAAAGTACTCAAAATCAGGGTTATCAAGGGGGTTTTCATGAACATGTTCAAAACCAAAGTTTCCTGCTGTATTAATTTACGCAGTCATGTTCAACAAGATTGGTTAAAAGTTTTGATACACCTCCCTCCTCCATTTCTGAATCTGTAATTGGTAACAGAGTAGCAGGATTCAGAGTAGCATGAGTAGTATGAGGAGTGCACACTGGAGTCTAAGGTGCCTGGCCATAGAAATGTGCCTGAATGTCATGAGGTGTTTGTACAGTCACCGGGTAGTCTAACACAATTTCAGAAGCTTTTTCTATCATTGCCTGCACTGCCGCTACTGCCCTGACACAGGAGGGGGCGCCTCTGGTGACAGGATCTAATCTGGCAGAAAAGTATGCCACTGGCCACTGGCGGTCACCATGTTTCTGAGTCAGCACAGCCATTTCTGACCCCACTTTTCTGAGCAAAACAACTGAAATTCCTTGTCATATTTTGGAATACCCAGGGCCGGGGCTTAGGTTATGCACAGCTTCAATGTATGAGAATTATTCACTGCCTCTTCTGTCAGGTGAAATGGGTCAGATGACAGACAATCATACAGAGGCCCCAGCCCCAAAAACACCCTCAGGCTCTGTGCTCCTTTAGACACTTGTATTTTTTTCTCCACTGCCTCCTTCCTCTTTGGGGTTAAATGACGAGCTCAGTGAGAGAGACAGCGTCCTAAAAATACAACCTGCTTTTTACATAACTGCAGGTTCTGCTTTGAGGCTTTTACACCTGTTCTGATGGAGGAAAATTAAAAGAGATATAGTTGTTTCACAGCAAGTCTCATTGCCTTCAGCACATAGGAGCCAATCATCCATGTATTGTACCAGGACCACTGAGCCGGGTGGTGCCTAGCCTGTAAGGATGGATTGCAGAGCTTGTGTACATGGTGGGGAGTTCAAAGCTCCCAGCGGCAGGACAGTCCAGGTATACTGGTTACCCTTTAATGTAAAGGCAAACAGATACTGACAGTCAGGATGCAGCAGGACACTGAAGAAGACATCTGCCAGGTCTATCACTGTGAGACACGTGGCAGTGGATGGAACTTGTGACGGTGGGTTTGGCACTATTGGATTTTGTAAAACTATCACCTTGTTAACTTCTCTAAGATCATGAACCATCCTGTAACTGACAGGCTGTCCCTTAACTGGTGTCTACTATTGGGAATAGCGGGATATTATCGGTATATTATCCTAACGATTCTGGGGCTTCGGGAGCCATAGGAGTGAATGTGTCCGTTGTGTCTATTTTGGGTGTCTGAGCAGGTAGGATTCTAGTCTTAGTCAATACAGGACAAATGCCTGGTGGTTTCTGGGGTCAACATGCCCCACAAACTTTACAAGTGTCAATCCAGTCTGGATTCTGATTTCCACAAACGTTATACGTCCATCGCTCTGGTTCACTCTTGGACTCTCTAATGGGGGATCTGGCCAGGGGGTATGGAGATGACATTTCTTCAGATGACAAC